>JAOEGS010023115.1:64263-96920 GCA_025447755.1 Corythornis vintsioides
GAGTTCTCAGAAACTCCTAGTTGGTATAAATCACATAACTCAAAACAATTTGACAGAGAAAAGAAGGATGCCCTAGAAGGGAAAATAACAACAAAAACTTCTATAGGAACTGCATTTTCAACAAAGTGTGTACAAATTTTGAATATAGCCTTCATCACAAAATGAACAGTCACCTTTGCTCAAACACCTTAGTTAAAAACACATCAGAAAGTCACCCTTCATCCTTCCGCAGGCAGAATTCAGTAAGATATTCATACATACAAGTATAAGCTAGTATAAATAAAATATTGGTACACCAATAAATACCATCTATTCATTTAAGAAAAAAAAAATTTAAAAAATCCAACCTTAGGATTTGACAGCACTTTGAAAATACCGCACATGATGATTTCACATTTATGGAAGCTGATTTTCAACACCAGTTCAAGGTTATCTCTTTTTCCCCCTTCTTTTCACATGTGGGCCCTTCATCACTCCCATCTTCCCACACTTTCTTTCCCTGATTCAGTCTTTGGTCAGCAGTTAAAAGCAGAAAGGAAAATCAAGTTCTCACCCCGAGTGGGTTTCTGCTAGTGCTGCTTCTCAGACAACTAAGACCATGGTGTGCACAGGTGTAACAGTGTGCGATGCACAGGATAGCTCAGGTTGCTTGGGGCAGTGATTGATTCCTCTAGTGCAAAGGTCACAGCTACTCTTCCCAATGCATCATGCAAATAAAGTCAGGCAAAGAGCAAAGCTTCCCACTCAAGGATGAAGTCTCAAGCAAGAGAGAACTTTCTCAGGTTCTCACCTAAATCTTCAGATACTCCTGCCTAGGTCTGTGCCACCCCTGCATTCAGGCTATGCTCAACCTTGCCCAGGTGGGGGAGGGACATGGTGGTGCACCAAGAGAACAGCACCATGACCTGAGTGGTCTCAGATACACAAGTCAGTACTTCTCACCAGCTCAGTGGTGTCAGGGTCCAGGTCACAGTGCCAGTCTCAAGAAGTGCCAGATGCAGATGGCCCATAAGACACCCAGGAAACCACCTCCTGGCTGTAAATGTTCCTTAGCCTTGTAGACAGTCCCTTTCCTTCCTGCTGCTACTCATTAATATCTCCCAGGATCAAATGCCCTTCCTTTAGCCCAGTCTTCCCCCACAACACTCACTAGTTTGTCCCCAGAAGATAAGACTGACAGGTGACCCCACTTTCCTGCAATACCTCTGCTACCTGGCTATACTGTCCAGAGCTGGGAGCCTGGGGTTTGGTCAGGATGCTCCAGCACTGCCTGTCTCAGTGCTTCTATGAAAGCAGTCTGTTTGCCTGGGCTGTGATCATAGAATCATAGAATGTTTAGGGCCGGAAGGGACCTCCAAAGGTCATCTAGTCCAGCCCCCCTGCATGTGGGGTTGACATGTGCCCAGAGACCTTTCCCTGCTGATGCTGACCTCAGATGCACTCCCTGTTAACGAGGACTGCAAAAGAGCTCTGGCAAAGCTGCACAATCATACCTACCTACTCAATCTTTTCACTGGAAAGCCAGTGTTTCCTCTGGAAACAAAATCTTCATGGTCCCTATCATAATTAGCAAGGTATGCTGTTGAATCAAAATCAGAGGGTTATTTAATTCTCTGTTTACTCCAGTGGGATCTATTAGACCTCAAGCTGCAATTTGATGGGAAGCCCCTGTGAAGAATGTACCCTCCTGAGTGAGGAGGATATATTCCATATATTCCTCAATGTCATTCTTGACTTTGACACCCACATGCTTGCCTTTGGCAAATGACTAGAAATTGCAGGTGTGAGGATGGGAGATGGACCCTAGGTCATAAAGTACAGTCCTGGGATGATACAAGAAACTCTGGTTTTCTCATAAAGGTTCTTTCTGTCTTTAGCCTTACAACAGAGGATCTGATTCTGCTCACATTTAATCAACACTCCAATTCTTATCAATTACAGTGGTATCAGACCTTTCAAAACAGAAACACAATATACTTAAAGCACCAGACTGGTAGTGATAACAATAGAACGAATGTCAAAATCACACACACATACATTTTAGGCACAGCAGTTGGTTTCTACTTCAAAGCAAATGAGGTGATGTGGTTTTCTAGCTGAAGCACTCTGTGATAGCAGTGTTTCACAGAGAGGAAAATACAAGATTTTTACCTGAATCCACATGGAAATAAGGTAGTCACTGGCTAGTCAACGTGCCTCTTTAACGCTAAAGACACCTGTCACAAAAAGGAGTGCTTAGTGAAACACCCCTCTCAATGGTCCCAACACAGGCTGCCAGAAGAAGGAAGATTCTTTTGGAAAAAACCTTCTCAAAAAATCTTATATCACTTTTTTGTTTACAATACACACACATATACTGACACAAGCATTGTGTCACACAGATGTACTGGCTGGCAGATCTCAGTGCACACCATAGCATGACTATTGCAGTCCTGCAGGTGTCTTTCCATACACTATATTGCAAAATTATTGCATATACTGGTAGGAATCGGGAGAAAGAAATTTCTGCTTGAGAGAGGGGATTGGTGCAAGAAGTGGTACCTGTCTCCAGGTGTACTTCGCATAGGAAATTCCAGAGGCTATCCTGGTCACTAGCAAACAGGACCATGACTGATGAGCAGAGCGTTGGCCTCTGTTTCCACATCTGAGAAAACACCACTCCTTCTACAAACTGGGCAGATCGTCTCTTGCCCCAGGAACCTCTTTTCTCCAAAGATATAGCCAAGCATTCTCTTCTAGGCATCTCCAGAGCAATCAAAAATGTTACTGCCCTCAGGTACTCATGACTGTTCAGCAGGTTGTGAAGGGTCATGTGAAAGCTTCTCCAACTCCTGAAGGGCAAAGCTAGCCAGGTGAGCTGAAGCTGCTTCCTGTGGATGGTGGGGAGAGACACCTGGTGCATGGCAGCATATCTTTCTCCTCCAGCAACTTGTAACATCTAGTTAGACCTTTAATAACCCATTCTTTGTGCTAAAATTTGTCATCAAAAGACAGGAACATAGGAAATTCCAGGTGACATCAGGTCAGTGATATGGCTCCTAATACACACAACTACCACAAACTAAATACTAGCACCTTGCAATACCAGATGTGTATTAACCCAGCTGCTCATAACAAGGTGATCTTCAGAGAAGGGCTTTAACTCTGTAGCCCTGCATTTAATCCATCACTCAAAATACCTATAAATGCCACCCATGACTAGTCTGATGTTTTTTAGCCTTCCTATGTTTTTGTCCTTGATGACTTCTGGAGGCAAGGAATTCCTCCACTACGTACATAACATCATTGCACTGTACAGTTCATGTCCTTCTAGGTTTAAAGCTCCAGGAGACTTGCATGAACCAAAAGAAAGTTAAATAAAGCAGGCCTTATACATAGCAAAGGAAATAAAATATATCATAACATAGGGTTAGTTTAAAATTATGTCTGACTTCAGTGCTAGTTAATAAACCACCCTGTATAAAAACACATTTTTTCTCAAATAGTTACATCTTACTATATAAAAATAGCACTGTGAAAGCAAGCCAAAGTGTGCAAAAAAATAAAAACAACCCCAACAAGCCCCACACCAAAAAAAAACCCCGCAAAACAAACAAACTAACAAACCAAAAACAGCAAAAAAAAATCACAAACAAAAATTAAAACTAACAAAACCAACCAAAAACAAATCAGAAACTTTGGAAATGGATGAAGCGTTGCTTTTGTGCTGCATGATAACAGTGAAATGTATTCATTCCCTAATACTGGTTATCTGCTCTCTGGGTCCTACAGTAAGAAATCCTGTAGACGGCTTACAATGCTTGACTCTTACATCTTGAACCTCCTGTTGATGAAGAACAGATTGAAACACTATTAACGTTAATTTCAGTTGCAAAAGCTTTGATATCAGGCCTAGTCAAACAGCAAATGTGTGTCTGGACTAATCCAAAGACATTTCTTTTGCAGCCCCTTCAATAAGTATTTGCCAAATCTTTTGGGGGAAGTTCTCCACGAGGATCTACTGGGACCCAGCAGGAGAAACCCAGCAATGGGAGTTATTTTGGGCGGGTTGTGCTCATCACAGTTAGTAAGGTGTTCAGAACTAACACAGGAGGAAGTCTAGCTAGGAAGGTTATTCTGGACTTGAAAGCCAGAGCAAAGGATTATTGGTGGGCAAAGAAACTGGAAAAAACAAAACAAAACAAAACAAAACAAAAACAAAAACAGCAGGGAAAAGAGGGATTAATAATTTGTGAGCAGCCCCAGTAATGGAGCAAGTGGCACTGGGAATGCCCCCTCTACCTGCTTCTACCATATAGCTCTGCTGGAAATCATGGACTGCAGCTCTGCAAGGTACTAAGTCTCTGTGAGGATGCAGGAACACAGAGAACAGCCCATGCTCTTCTTTTGTTGCTGATCAGCTCCTACCATGGGGTGACTGGAGAGCAGAGCTCCCCAAGTGTGATATCTGGACAGAAGCCATCCCCATTGCCTCCCTGGTCTGGGACTTCACCTGCTGTGAGCAGCTGGGTACCACATCCCAGCTCCTGGTGACCAGCTGCCCAGTGAAGGTGGGGTGACAGGGAGGGGGAGCAACCACATGTTGCACAGTAATTATGTGAGGCATTAAGTGCAGAGGTAGGGAGCTTAAGGCAGGAGGCAGACAAACTAGTCTCCAGTGCTCACTGTGAGCATGGTACCCAGAAATAGAGGTGGGTTAGGCATCACAGCAAAGTGCAAGTGTATTGTGTGCAGGATTCGCTCAGAACAAGGAACCAGTCTGTGCTGGCAGCCTCCAGGTTTTGTCTGAAGTGACCACTATTCCTGCTCCAGGCTGATCAGTCTTTTGCAATCTAGATTAGGTCATTAAAGCTGAGATACAAGTGTCAGAGAGTAAACAACAGGTATTCATCACCTGATGTCCCAGCATGTCTTGTCTAGCCTACAGTGTCAGAACAAACATCCCTTTCAATGCCTGGACAACTAAGACTGTGTGACCACAGCCAGAAATAGTTGTAGCTTCCCTCAGTGAAGGTAACCTCAGAAAAATCTTCCAGTCATAAAGAGGATGACTAAGCCATGAACAAAATTCTCATGTTTGAAGATATTTTTTCCCTGGTAGGAAAAAGCCAAAAGACATCCAGAGCACTGGCATTTGTAACACCATTCTCTGGGACTTGCCTAGCATCTACTGTAGGAGAGGTGTCAACCAGTCATCAATGCACCAAATTACATTGTCACCACCCAGTGATGAACTTGTCATTAAAAAACACCAGTGACAAATTCACAGCTGTTGTTTATAGATTAGCTCTGTCAGTGTGGTATTGGAGGAATATGGCCAGTTAAAAGAAATACAGCTTCCAAACCTTTACCTTGGTTTTAACTTTGACTTTGCTTCAAGGTTACTTTGGCCTCTTTGGGTGTTCATTTTCCTATCTGTAAAATGGGAACATTTTCCCATTTCTATTGCAGCTGAACTTCCCCATTGTAAAAGTTTTATCTATATACTACTCCTTTGTAGGGAGGGTACAGATGCTATCCTCAACAAATATGGGTTAAAATGGAGGTCTGAAAAGGCTAATATATTTGCCCAAGGTCACATAGGGATGGTCAATGGAAGAGCTGGGACCGTAACCTGAGGTATCCCAGCTCAGAAACTAATGCTTCCTACCATTCTTTCTCCCTGGAGACTTTAGTGGTGTTGCACGGGAAGGGCAGAGTGGGCCCCGTTTCTTCTGTTGCTTTTTTTTATGAGTGCGATGACGTGGTCTAAATTAAAAGAAAAATACAAAAAGACTGCCATAAATTATCCATATACAAAGGCCTTATTCACATTTATCCTATGGTCCCTTTACATCTTGCTTGGAGAGTGATGGCAAATGGTGATAACATCCCCTTTTATATTACCTCTGCCTCAGAGGAACACTAGGCAAATTTAAAGTGCCCTGGTGACAGAACATTTACAACTTCTGAAGACAGAACAAGTCTTTTCTCCAAAGCATTGAAGACTCCCCAAGTGCCTCCAAGAACTTGTAAGTAATGAACTTCACTACTCACACAGTGGCATTACAATGAAAGCAGAGGGGGTATGGATTTCTGCCTTCCCACCTAGCATACCCACTGAAATCAACAAATACCAGCAGCTGATCTGTGGGATTTGTGAGCATTCAATGCCTTAAAACAAAATTCTAAAGATAGTCACCTGCATTGTCACCCACCATGTGGGGCATTCACCCAGCACGTTCTTGGTGGAGTACGAGAAGGTAGCTGCTTTGGTGTCTTGTACTTCAGCTTTTATTCACAAATGAGGTCAGAAGTTAGAAAGAGCTGCCACACCACAGTTTACAAACACTGTATAGTAAGGCACCAGCAGGGCTTGGCTCTGATCACAACCAGCCCCTAGAAGTGGAGGGTTTCCTTTCTCCCAGCATGATCAGGGGAGTTTTTCTTATTTGACTTTGTTACGTTCTTCAGATCTGTCAGCTCTCTTGTCTGTGCTAGCAACAGCCACTAAGCTTAATGGATTCCAGCATCTCCGACTGAGGATAATTCTGAGGTGGAAGTATATTAATGTGACAGCAGGTGTCCGTTTAGTTTGGACTCTGTTAACTCTGCAAGGGCCTGATTTTGCATGAAGGGAGAAAGGAAAGGCAGTTAATGTAATATAAATGATGACTAGGATTGCCTGGAAGTGATAAAGGATTTTTTTAGGTATTTCAAGAAAGATTGATTTGCCCCTTGTCTATATAATGGATGAATGTTGAATGATGTTTGCCACAGCAGCTGCACAATGATTTTTAAAGTAATTTAAGAAATTTGGATTCCTGAAAGCCTGATTGTATTTTGATGATGTCTCAAGTGTGTAAATTACATGGAGATGTGATGAATATAAAGCAGTAATAAAAGCTAAGCAGAATTAGTGAGAAAAATAATTCCCTTCTAAAAAACATCTCTGATTTCACAATCAACTATATTGGACAGGTTGACATATTGACAGATGACAGATGACATTCTATGAACTTTTCCAAGTTCCAACAAGATGTCTTGACAGTTTGGATTTTACTTAAGCAATTACAAGAGCCCTTTCTACAAAATGTATTGATTTTATTCCAGAAAAATAAATTCCCATGTACAACTGGGTTTTCATAACATGAAACAATTAGCCATTTTATTGCTAGTGCATATAGTGTAATGTCACATTTCATACAATTTCAATACAAGTGAAAAAATAGAATATATGGCTGATCAAAATTGATAGCTACATTAACATTTATAGATCCATATAGATTTATTTTACAAGCTGTTAGTAGTTTAGAGGGATATTGGTGTTTTAAACTACTAACATTCATATGGCCCAATTCAAACATATGAATTGTTTGATGCGCTATAAATATATTCCAAAGTACATTTCATTGAAGAAGTCAAAGCTGTGCACTAAAATATATCAAAAACATGCCTTGTGAAAATGCTACAGACATCCCTGACTGTCTGTGAAGTATGAAAATGTCACTGGTGCTAGTGTTATTAGTTGTAAAATTAAAACAATGCCATGATTACAGGATTAGGTGATGGAGATATATGCTGTCATCTTATTTCATAAAAGTGGGATCAAATTCTCTTTTGTTACTCAATATAAACCAGGACAAAATCCACCAAATCAGCAGAATTGCTTCTGGATTAGCATTAGGTAAACAAAACCCAGAATCTGACTGGAGATCAGGCATAGGCTCACTGGTTTCAGTAGAGCTGTCCTCAGATCTTCAGTAGTGGAATGGAAGTGAGGGCAGAACATGTCCCAGCTGAGTTGTTTCCCTAAGACAGGTCCATAATCACATTTGCCAAGCCCTACAAATTTATCAGGTGCCTCCTAAATTTCAGGTCTTATGAACACCACCAAGGGCTTCATTCTAGGTGACAGCAAACAGAAACTTGGGCAGGGGCTTGAGGATTTTCCCAAGTTGGAAAACAAATTAGCTCAAGCCTCTAGGATAGTCGGCATGGGTCACATTCTGCTCCTAGGTTCAGTTGTGCCCAAACCCAAAATCATCCTGGTAGCATTAACCTGGTTTGCCTCTACAGAGAGTTTGCCAAAAGGACAAGAGGGCTGAACGCTGGCAGCAAAGAAGGCACTGAGCATCAGATGAAATGGGAAGAGCTGTCAGGGCTGGAATCACAATCAGTTTGTTAAATGGGTTCCTTCTCCTCACTCTTGGCCCCAGTGTGGTCCCAAAAGGGCCACATGGAGGAATCTCTCTACTTCTGGTAGCATTTTTCTCCTTTTGTATTGTAAAAACACAGAGGAACAAAGGCTTTTTTTTTTTTTTTTTTTTCTTCTTTAACCCTTGTTTGGCAGTTTTCAAAGCAAACAGTGGAGGGCATTCAACTACCTGTACTGCCTCACATCTGCCCTGGGGCCATACACTTCCCTACATTTCTGGGAGAAAGCATCGATTTTGCAAATGACTGGATTCCAGCCCTGACTTTACCCTACAGCTGTAGGTTCAGCACGGTTACAGCGCAGTTACTGAGGGGTGGAATGTGGTGGAAAGGGTGGGAGGGATACTGAGTGCACAGGTAGACTTGCAGGCCAAAATGCTCCTGCTGTATCGACTGCAGCCCAGGGCTTTGGGCAAGCAAGGAAATGACTTGTACCATTACTTGTCCCATTTTCCATCCCAGCAAGGCTGAAGCCCTCCCCTGCAATTCAGCATAGAAATGTTCTCTGTGCTGCTCTTGATCACTCTAAAATTGAACTGAGATAGGCTTCGTCCACCTCAGAGTAGCCATGATCACCCACTTTCAACAGGAATAAAAATAGATTTCAAAAGTCTGAATTTGCCAAGTATAGCCAGTTTTCCCCTGGCCTTGTGAAAGCTTTATTCATGGCAATGCATCTCACCTTGGCTGATATTATTAGCACTCCACACTGGCCAGCAGAGAAACAATTTAGCGCCAAGACCCCCCTAGGCCTCAGCTGCCTGTGCAAACAGACCCCAGTGTAATAACATGAAGAAGGGGCTCCAAAGAAACTGGAACAATATATCTTCTGAAGTAATTGTAGTTTGGCTTGGGGAAGAGGGAACATAAAGGAAACATTTTCCTTGGAAGCATGGCTTTTTTTAAAAGATGAGTTGGGGACCCCAGAACAGATGGATTAGGATAGATTTTGCCTGAAAACCCTGGAAAAAGTCTTGGTTTAACATTTATGGTATACTAGAATATGTTGTTTTAATACAGATTAGGTCAACTCCAAACCCATCTTCAAAACAATCTGATTCCACGAGTACTTTGTCCACATGGTAAAAGCCAGCCCTTAATGTTCTACCCTTTAATAACTCAAGATGTTAGCTGCTAAGTCCACTTGTCGCTTGCCTTACTTGTTTAAAGCTTTCTCCAGATATTCCTGGATCCACTTTAACTTGGGATCAATGCACACTTGCTTGCTGTTGCTCTTGAGCCTTGCACTGCCAAAGG
The DNA here is from genome assembly GCA_025447755.1 of Corythornis vintsioides. NCBI lineage: Eukaryota > Metazoa > Chordata > Aves > Coraciiformes > Alcedinidae > Corythornis > Corythornis vintsioides. The sequence goes on from JAOEGS010023115.1 coordinate 73,717, forward strand.
AGAAAAGTCAGAGTGAGTCTAGTGTAAATCCAACCCTCTTCAGTCCTCACCCACCACAGATGCCTCATTTTTCTGGGTGTCAGTGCAGCTCCCATTTAACCCATGAAGTTATCCCTGCCATCCTTGAGGCATCTATTATAAATATCCCTGCTTTTGGAGCACTGCTATCATGTGTCCTCTGATGCTGATTCCTGTGGTTTGTATTGGAATGCATGTAGAGGGCAGGACAGATATAGAACTTGAATCTAAGTTTTCCTATTCATACCTGGGCTGTTTCAAATTCCATGCCAACAACAGCTACTTTTAGAGAAATGTTAGGACAAAGGTTGGACTTAATGACCCTGGAGGTCTTTTTCAACCATAATGATTCTGTGATTCTGTATACTGACATGGTAAATATAGGTCATTTTTTGCAAAGAATTAACCAAGAACAGCTTTCAGATTCAAAAAAAAAATTATGTTTCACATATTTTAAGGCCAGACACCAAGCCATACCTCTTGGATGGTTTTAAAATTATCAGATCACTTGTTAGCTCTTTGTTTCATATAAGACTGAACTAATGAGTTGCAGGCAAGAAGACAATAGTGACAGAAGCAAGTTTTCCCTGCTGTATTCACTCAGCACTGGAAACAAAAGCAGAAATCTCCTCAGGGTTTTCTCCTGGATGTCCAAGCTGCACTTTCCACACCACATTGTTTAGTTAATTTGAATTCCCTGGGAGTTTGGCATTGGGGCTATCTGCCTTTTTCATACAGAAGCAGTACAAATAGCTTTTCACCTGCATCAGTAGGTCTTACCCTCCAGGGATCTCTGAGCCTCTTGGGAGTGCTGTGATCTCCCATGTTCAGTGAAGGACCCTGCCTGTGGCCCAGCTGTTCAGAAATTTCCCCTTAAACAGTTTGCCTGATGTGCAAAAGTGCCAAGAACAGCAATTTCATGGAAATGCCCATAGGAGTAAGTTCAGTACTTGCTTAAGCATTTTGCTGGATGGAAGCCATAATGTTCTCTGCTTTATAAAATGAAATTTGCAGAATATAAAACTATGTTGTAAAAAATAACAGGTCAGAAAGGCCCCCTGGTCTGAAGTTATGCAACACAGTTGTAACATAAACACATTGAAGGGTCTTGCAAGCCCTGCACCAATAAAGAGATGAATGGGCCTAATTCATATTTCCCTTAGAGCAGTGCCAAGCTGGAACATTTCCAGTGAAGTTATACCAACAGAGAGTAAGAATGGAATTGCTGATGTTAGCAATGCCTGGGAACTCTTGAGCCGGCCTTGCAGGGTACAGGACCAGAAGCATATGTAAGCAGCCTCCAGCCACTTGCAGTGCAATTCCTCTCACCTAATATTAAGACAGGGATTTTTTACAGACATTTATTTCTGAATCTGTCAGACCCTTCTCCTTGCAGAGTTATGGCAGAGGCCTAGAAAATGGAATGTTTATCAGAATTGGTTTAGGTGTCAAATTTAGGATGCAGTTAATTGCAGGTGAATAGTGTCACATTTCCCTGTACTGAAAAACAGGAAAACTATAGAGTGGGCTTGGTAGAATTAGACACTGACAGAGGAGATTCCTGGATTTGGAGAGATGATGTCCAACAGAATCAATGTACCTTTATTCAGGTAAAATTCCCTTTATGATTGAAGGGGAATGTACTTGTGAGAAAAACAAACAACAAAACAAATCAAAAAAAACCCTTATATGATTTTGATGAGATTGTTTATTCCTGAAAACTGTAGTTTTTAAGTTACTTACACTTTCACTGTATAATGCATATCCACTAAAAAGTGTGTGCTTAAAACCATTAAGATAGAAACTGTAAATGTTAGCTTTGATTCCACTTCAGCTTCTGTTTTGATAAAGATCTAATTCAAACTCATGATGTTTCAAGGGTATTAGGAGTTTATTAGTTTATTATTATTAGTTTTTAAGTGCTTTACTTTTTAAAGTAAGAAAAAGTTGGTCAGGAATGGAAAGAATGTGAGTTTTTTGTATTTCGCATTTCATGTTCTTATCTATCCCTACTGATTATTATCTCATGTTAATTAGGAGATAAATGTACACTCTATTCGGTCTTAATGCCTGTGATTTTCTTGAAACTACTCAAGAAAATTCCAAATCCTCTACAAAACCTTAGTACTGGGACCCTTATAACAGCCATTAACAGTCCCAGAGCACAAAAACATACACTACTGCATTTTGCATACTTGCCTCCAAAATTGTTTATAGGTAGAGACCTAAGTTAGTCACATATGGTTTTGACATTCTTGTGAAAAGGACAATATTTCTCAGCTGAGGCTTACATTTTTCTCACTGTCATCCATGAGATCCTGAGGCAGAAGCACACATGAGAAAATATGTATGATCTACCCAGAGTGGTTTAAAAAAAGAAAAAAAAATCCTATGAATAAAAACTAGTTAATGAATGGATACATATTCTTTAATGTAACTCTGCATTCCTTAGAAATCTCATGAAACCACATCTGTTTTCTGAGTGCAGGAATGTTTTGGATGACAAAAAAAAAAAATTATTTCTACAGCATTTGAGTTGCAACTGGAAGAGCTTGGCATGGATCAAAAACAGAACTAGTGATGGGAGCACTGAGCAAAAAACCAGTCTAGTCACTGAGATCCTCTTACAAGGGTCAACAGAAGCTGACAGTAGTTAGACTCTCTTGCAATTAAAAGACTAATGCTTTTTTTTTCTTCTGAAGATTTTGAATTTTGGGAGAGGAGGGAAGGGGTCACTCATGAACAAGTCTAGTTAAAGATGTCCCTGCTCACTGCAAGGGTTTTCACTAGACCTCTAGGTCTCTTATACTCCAAACCATTCTATGATTCTATGAAATGAACCAAAAAAAAAAAAGCATTCCTAAAAACACAGACAAATTTATACCCCCTTTTTTTTCCTGAAAATGAATTTTCCTTTTTCAGTAAAAATTAAGATTTTCCTTGGGAAGCCATCATTTCTGTCTTCTTGTGATCTGTGATTTACTGGATTCTGTCACATCAGTAAGTGTGTCCCTAGATCAGGTCAGTACATGTTTAGGGTCTGTATCCCCTATGGAGGCTACAGGAAATCTAGTAAATGCTTTTGCTTTTTTGTTCCTCTCTATGGAGAAGCAGAGCATTAGAAGACAGACCACTCTAAAGTCTTTCCTTCAAGGTGTGAAGCTTCACACCCTAGGCAATGGACAGCCTGTCTGACATTCCTGCTCACATACTCATGGAGGAACAGGGCACAGAATCACAGTCACAGGGAGATCAATGAGGTAGAACAGAATTAGGAAATGTCTTGATGGGCTCCTTTTTGTGAGGTAAAGCAGGACCCAGCCATGTCTGACACATGGGGTGAAATGACAAATTAGAAATCATGGCCCAAGAATAAATTACAGCCACCAAAGCAGGAGACAGTCTGTGTGACTCTTTTTGACACCTGAGATTTGAACCCAGTAAGAAAAAGAGACTTACACAATCTGAAGTGAGCAGTTGGGTGTGGAGAGGATTTTGAGGTGCTTAATGTTGGCTCTTGCCACGTTGCTCTCATAGAATCGACAGGGACATCGGTAAGTCAGGCTGACGGGTTTTTCTGTGGGACACAGGAAGAAAAAGGAGACATTAACTCCCTCTTGCTCCCGGTCAGCAGCACAGACACACACAGACCAGGGCTGACAGGAGCTCCATCCAAACATGCAGGTGATAAAAATAAGCAATAGAGAAGCTGTAGCTTTGGAGACCATTTGCCCACAGCTCAGAGCACAATCCTTTTACCCCAGTACTCAGCCTTACAATAATGGTGTGTGGGATTTTGGAAAACAAAAGAAGGAAAGAAAATGGAGATAACTGAAGAAGAGATTAGAGTAAGGAGCCGCTCCATTGTGCAGGGATGCTTCTGGTAATTAGACAAGATAAAGGCCAAAAGAGGGGGCACTTGTCCTCAGTGTTGTTCTTGTCAAATGATTTTGACCCGAGGCCAAATTAGAAGGTAGCCAGAAGAAAGCGATGAATTCCAAAGAGTTCAGATCAAAACGGGTCGGCTCAGGTGCAAGCTTTTCACGGGGGACTTACTGGCTACAGAAAAGCTCCGAGTCTTTCAGGCTTTCCCAGGGCCCAGCGGCTGACCTTTCCCACTACAACCAGCCTTTACTCCCAGCAGAGATGTTCGCACGAGGAGGTGTGACTCGGAGATGCCGAGATTACAGTGGATTCACAGGAAAGATTTGCAGTCTTTTGAAATCTCCCAGCCTTTGGCAACTGAGGAATCATCACTCTGCATATACTAATCAGAGACCACCAGACTGGACGAGAATTTTGTCATTGACATCACTAGGGACATAATTAAGTTTAGCCCCCAAGGCTGAAATATGTGCATATTACACAGAGCTGAGAAAAGCAGATGGGTGCTCACCACAGCTCTTGATGCAGTCCTGCTACCTGATTTCCCCATAGAAGAACTTAATTACTGGAAACTGAATGCACATAAATAAGGTCTTCATTCTGCGTGTAAGCTTCAAAGCTCCATGCACGCTAAAATACAAACACAGAAGCCTTGTCTGGAAGTCTGGAAGGAACTGCCTAAGGTTTTAAACAATTTCCCGGTGGAGCAGTTTTCAGCCTCCGGGAGGAATTAAATTCATACACCTAACCCATAAGGTCTGGCTCATGCTGTAGATGATCAGATCTATATCTGATAGAGCTTTAGATCCCACATGGCAATCTGCCGCCCTGTTTATTTAGCCACACAGGAGCACTAGCAGCATCCAAATCCAGTTCCCTCAAAGGCAGATGGAGAGCTAAATAGCAGGGAAAGACTTGAATCCCTAAACTGCCATATAGAAAGTTTCCTCTCTAGGAAAGAGACAGCTTTTTGAAGTACAGCAGATCTGCATACATTGTGCATTTACCAGTGTCTGTCTTTAGTACATGTGAAAATACTCTATCCTAGGGAGGGAAAGCCCTTTTTTTTTCAAGTGCCTCTATCAAGAGATAAGCCAGAATCAAATCCACAAGTATGTAGGCAAACAGTGAAATTCATCAGTAGGAACAGAGTTCCTCCACATTCATACCATTATCTGGACTACAAGTTAACAAAATTGGAGTACTTTTAATATCAGTTTTATGGCAGTCCAATCAGCTATATCATCCAAGAGTGAACAAATGGGAGGAGAAGCTCCGGTCTGCTGGGTGACCTTCTGGAACATGCACTAGTGCTAATATTGAAGAGAGGGAGACATGTGCTAGGATTTTTCACTGCAAATCTGTACCTGATCACTATACATCAGTGACTTTATGTTACAAAGGGAAGATGAAGTTGAACATAGTCATATAAAAATGCTCAGCACAGCTGCAGTGAAATTGTCCCTGCAAGCTTGTACCAAACAAGAGTAAGCAAATTTTACCCTGAACAAGAGAAAAGAGATTAAATGTTCAGATTTATGATTTGAGAATACAATCCTGTCCTTTTTTTGACACTGGGAAAGGAAATTTTGATCTCATACACTTGTAATCGGGAGCCAGAGAAAGCCCATGAGTGCCAAAGTTGTTTCCTGCCCAAGAACAGGCATTAAGCACAGCAAGGAAAAGGGAAAACCCCAGCATTTAGTGTTCATCACCCCAAAACAAGATGTAATGACAACTGCCCTCACGGCACAATAATCCCTGTGACATTTCTGTGTCCCTTGGTTGGTAACCAGCAACAGACAATAAACACCAGAAAGCAGCAGCACAGGCACTGACCAGGTCAGCTATCGGCATCACTAACAGAACCAACACCTCTGGCCACTGCCTCTCTGGCAGAGAGCTTGGCTGTGAACCACTCTGCTCTCAGTAAGACGGAAAAACAGGGAAAATTAGTGCCTGTGGCATTTCCCAAGACTTGACACCCTATCATGCCTAAGTAGGAGAGGTGAGGGGGCATTTTGGTGCCAGAATTTGGGCAGGGGACATTTCTGGTCTTACTCTAAAGCTGATAAACATATTCCTTATTTCATTTTAAAATTTGAAGCTATTTGTTCCATGCATAGTAGAGATGATTAAGCTCTACAGGTAGTACTGCATAAGTTAATGCTGTGGGTTCTCTGATGTCTAATAAACACTGAGAACAAGCCAAAGTCATTTTCTCAGTATTACAAATTAGTGCAGTCTGTTAATGTCACTTACGTTTTAACATCAGTTTTCATGAAACTGGTGAAACATATAACTTTTGAGACCTTTATCTGTCTGGTACATTTGTTAAAATGAGTGAATACTGTAAAAGGTTACAGAGTCATGTTATTTGGACATCCCAAGGTTATTTCTTCAGCCTGATTTCCTCAGACAAGAACACATCTTTTGGTCTTTACTAGAAAGGTTTAAAGGTTTCTTGGTTTAGAGTATTTGTTTTTGTTGGTTTTCTTTGTGGTTTTTTTTTTTGTTTGTTTGTTTTGAGGTGGATTTTTTTGTTTTTGGTTGGTTGGTTGGTTTTTTTTGTGGTTTTATTTTTTTTGTGGTTATTTGGGGTTTTTTTTAGTAATAAAAAAAATCAATGTTTTTGAACCCAAAGACAAGTTTTCCTTCCTCTAAATATCCTTTTTTTTTCTTTTTTTTTTTTTTTTTTCTGGCAAATTTTCTCCAGAAAAAAAAAAGCATTTACAAAAATCTCCAAGAGTGACCACTTATTAACATTGGATGATACTTATTTCACCCCATAGAGATCAGCCTTGCCTCACCCACATAAGAACTGGACAGCAAGGGAACAAGTGAATAGCCAGTTCTGCTGTGAAGTTACCATCAGTAATTTGATTTCAGGCTGAGTGCTTGAATGGAAAGGGAGGTTATATCCAGGCAAGGAGACTGGGCATGAACAGACAAGACATTTGATGGAAGCATCATTTTACTCCTGCTCAGCCAAGAGCACTTGTCAATATCAGGACATGGTTGTGAGCTTTTCTAAGACTAGAACAGGTCAATTTCCCTAGGAACTAAGGTTGTGATAGGCAGATACAGCTTTACCAGGGTGGCTAGGAAGAATTTGGAACTCACTGGCTGCCAGGACAAGGTAGCTCTGCAAAACCCCCATCTGGATCAGTATTGAGAACACTACATGACTTGCAAAGAAGTAGACCAAAAAAAGCTCACTCCCACCCATGACTGCAAGCTGGTAGGTGTCTCTCCTTACACTATTTTTTCTTTAACCCTCTTAAGCTGTTTCCTTACTCAGGTAGCCAGGTCCCAAAACGGTTACCCTGCCATAAAGACACCCGCTGCCGCTTACCACTAGCTAAGGAGTGCTGCCGCGCAGAGAGCAAAGCGAAGTACAGCCAGGAAGATCTGCCAGACTCTCAGACCTGTGCTAAGCGCTGACAGAGAAGAGGCGAGGAGAGGGAGAGCCCCTGAGCTGCTAGTGACCGGGGACCTGCCTCCTGTGGCCCCCCGGGTTTGCCTTCGGTACCTGTACACTCGCTTTCCCAGCAAATCCCACCTCCACGGCCCCAGGGCGGCGGCGGCCGGAGTCCACCTGGCCAGGTCTGCCTGTTGAGGTCTCCGTGAGAGAGCGTTTGTTCCGTATTGGCTTTTTGTGTGTTTCGCCGGATGGGTTTACTTCTCGGACGATGCTTTGAAAAGGCATCGGCAAAATTATCGGGAGCAATTAACAGTCTCAACCTAAACAAAGAGGGAACCGGAGGGCATTTTTCTGATGCCCTGGGTGGGGAAACACCCAAGTTTCGGTCGTCAGAACAAGAGAGTAAGACGGGAGCGGAGAATACCTAGCTCGTTACCTGGCCAGCAAACTTTCGACAAGGGGACAAAAGGTGGCAAATCTCAGCAAGGCGAGAAGCTAGCCGCAGGAGGAACGTCTGGGAGATGCCCAGAGGCTGCGGGCAGGACCTCCACACTGCCATGTGTGGGGAATGTGGCCGCCTCGCGCGGTCCCTGTTGCCTCAGAGCCCCGCGGCATGCGGAGCGAGAGGCGCAGGTTGCCACAGTCACCGCGGCAGCCCGCGTCCAGCGACTCCCACGGCGGGCAGCTGGTCATTAAAGCGGCCGCCTGAGGCTAACGGCCGGTTTCTGTGGGCGACACGCGGGACGGCGGAGGCGGCCGTGGGGTGGGTGGGCTGCGACACGACGCTTCAGCGCGGTGCGGAGATTGCCTCGGTGCCTCTGCCTTCGCGACAAATGCAGTCGCGGCAGCGCTCGCCGGTTGCCAACCCGCGTCTCCCCAGACCTCTAACCAGTGCGCCTTTCCGCGCCCTCCCCGAAACCTCTCCGTGCACCCTCGCCGGGGGTGCAGTGAATTCCTGCTGCGTGACCACTTAGGCTCAGCTCTGCCTTGATCGAGGGATGATAGATCACGATAGAGGACAGAATCGAACAACCGCCTGTTTCTCATTTCTTGTAACTCCTAAGATAGATTTTTTTTTTTTTTTTTTAAGGAGAAACCGATATATATATATATTTTGCAACCTAAACACCTCCCTGCAGACAGAGTGCTGTTGAAAGGCTTCCCCACAGCCGATTTCAGTCTGGAAGAATTTTGGCAAAGAAATTCGCTTTGACCAGCCTTCTTTTGAAAAAATTAAAAAAAAAAAAAATCCTAACCCAAACCAAAAAGGAGCGAGGGGGGGAGGGAGCCTGCCTGCTCCCAGATCGCAACTGCTATCGCGCAGGGCTCGCCAGATGCGCACGTCTGAGCAGAGGGAAGAGCCAGAACCGGAGAGCAAGCAAGCTGTGGGGAGAGAGGGAAGAGCGGGGATTTCTGCGGGACCGCAACTCCCGGCCGGGCTCACCGGCGCAGAGCAAGCGGCGAGCAGGCAGGGAGAGCCGCGGTCCCGGTAGCTCACTTACCCTCCGAGAGAGAGATGACCGCCAGGACGAAGGCGAGCAGAGCCAGGGCTCGTAGGTCCATGCTGGTGCGGCTGGCGGGGCGCGGGGCACGCAAAGGACTGTTCGTTCCGGCGGCTGCGGCGCTCTGCAAGAGTCCCCTCCTCCCCTCCCTCTATAGAGGGGCTGGGACCGCCGGGCTGGGGGAGGGGAGTCAAGGGGAGTAGCTAGTCTATGATTTATTGCCCGTGGCATGTTATTACATCCTTCCTCTGTTAAAAATGCTTGGAAAGGAACCAAAAGAGCGAGGGCTCCTCTCTTCGCTCCGTCAGCCCTGAAGTTTTCCTCCGGGCAAAGCACTTGCCCCAGCAGCCCCGCGACCCGAGCCTCTCATGGGACGGCAGCGGCGGTACCCCCTCCACCCCCCACCACCCCCCCCCGGTCCCGCCCTCACGGCGGCTGGGGCTGCGGCGGGGAGCCGGGATCACGGCCACTCCAGCCAGTCCGGGAGAAGAAAGTTTCCTTACCAAACTATACCAGCTTCGGTCCCTTCTGGGTACCCTTGACCCCACTGTTCTTCAACAAGAGCTGCTAGAGCTGGGACAGCTGTGGGGACGCATCCTGTAACGTGTCAACACTCAGACCGAGAAGTGGAGAAAAATCCCACCTCACTCATGAGCGCGAATCTAGATTTACACTGGCGTCCATCAGATCCAGCTCTTCATACGACGCATCTTCCCAGAAGTTTATCTGACGATTTGCGAGAGGGGAGGAGGCTTTCAGTTTTTTGCTCCGCATGCTTGAAACACCACCTTTTTTACATATTAGCTGAACTCGGTTCGTACATTTGCTGCCACATTTCGCCTCCTTTGTGTTGCAGATGCCGCTGGCTCCCTGGCACCTCGTCTGAAAGCCCCAATACGAACTGCAGAGCCGGGAGGTCTAAGGGGTGCCGCTTACCCTGAGCTATTACAGCATTGTCAAGTGTAATTGACTTAAGCGTGTCCTCGCTGTCTGCAGTCCAAGCCCACGGGGCCCTGTTTGTTGCCATTCAATACTTTAAATAAACATGGAGGCTTTGATTGAATTTGGACCGCTCGGCTGCATTTAAAACAGGCGCCCTCGCATAAGATTGGGACAGAGAAGGGGGGCGAGTGGGTAAAACTAATCCTGGTCTGAAGGTGTTTAAAGGACAGGTCCATGATGCCCATCAAAGACAGCAGCTCAGTCCGTTTACACCCTGGGTACCTTCAAACTCTCCCAGCCACAGCTCATGAAGCTGGGAAACAGAGGCTCATTTTCTGCACCTGGTGTCTGTTTCACTTCTAGAAGCTTGTTTCTAACGCCAAGGGCACTGGTTACACTGACAATGGGCCATGAACTGACTGCCTTCCTGACACATGCCGGTAAGGCTGATTCTCACATCCAGCTCTACCAAATCTAATTATTTGTGTTTCCTTGTCCCTGATTATCAAGGAGCCCTGAACTTTAGGTTGATCTTGCTCTCCTCCTTTCTTTTAGGTGAGTTACCACAGTTAGCGCAGGAGCCTGATGAAATGAATAAACCAATAATGATCATCACTAGTGCCATAAACCTGGCTACGACTGCTGTCACAGTTCTACAGTGGTGGGAGAAGCTAATCGTCATCCCAACTACAAACTCTGCTAGGAGTGCTGGTGTCACACCAGTGCTGTGTCTAGCACATGAAGACATAAAAGAGCAATAGTGTAGTTTTGCTGTTGCTACAGGCACAGAGAACAATCCTAGGACCTAATTAAAGAGACTGGATGGATGCAGAATGAGATTAGCGTTTAATCTGAGTAGCAGTTTCCTTCTCGGCATCATCAGGCACGTTACACGTGTTGTAACTGAAGGGGAGACTTGGTCAGAGCCTAGGAAATGCCTGGAGAGACCTTCAGAGCAGACTCGAAGAGTTGCAGATACAAAGGCACTCCCTACATCTCTGGATAACTGAGTTCAGACAGCTCCAAACAGGGTTCGCACCTTCTTCCTTACGGCAGTAGGATACCTCGGCTCGCTTTGCCATAAACTTCCCCTCTGTGTCGATCGCCTCTGAGTGAAAGGAGAAAGGAGGAGGAGTACCTAAGGCACTGCACCAAGCAACATCCGTCTATCGCCTTCTCTCACTACCACCCCCAACAAAAAACAAAACAAACAAACAAACAAACAAAAAAAGCCAGGGCCTGGGCCGGTTCTGCTGCGTCCCAGCGGCAGCGCGGAGCTGATTCCCTCTGGTGGCGGGGCCAGCCCGGGATGGGTGAACCCGCAGGTGGGGGGGAGGTGGGAGGGGGGTGGGTCCCAGCTCTCGGCCGGAGCTGGGCGAAGTCCCCGGGGAACTTCGCCCCGGAGGAAAGGCGAGCCGGAGGTGCTGGACCATCCCGCTGCGACGGCAGCCGGTGAACCGCCTGCAGTTTGTGTCCCGTCCCGTTCTCCCCTCGCGTGCACACACCTGCACACACTTACGTTCTTTACTAGGCAGAAATCAGAAACCAAAGCAAGCTTTGGGGTTATTTTGCCAGGGCAATTTAACCGGCTGAGCCCCGCCCACTCCGTGCTCAGTTTTCCCCGGGGGGTTATTCTCCAGCGGACGAGGTTTGTTTCGGATCAGAGCAAACCCAAACGGCTGAAAGCGGCTGTGGGGCGAGCGAGGGACGCGAGACTTGACCGATGTAGCGCTCATGGAGTTGCCTTCGCGACTTCACTGGTATGTTCCTGCTGCTGGGATGAAGAAACAGATGTTGAAGTACGCGAGTTTATCTGAAGATCGCGCAATTTGTGTGAACTGTGACTATTTTTTTCCCCATCAAGAACAGATTGCCGACTACGGTACGATTCCGAGTTTAAGATTTAAACGGCAACAAAACAACAAATCAAGGGGGGAAAAGTGCTCAATGGTGCTCTTACGGTTTGCTGCCCCGAGTCTGGAACTGTGAACTCAGGGAGAATCTAAACGAATTGTACATTTAAAAGGGAAGTCAAATGACTTGGAAACTGATAAATTCCTTGAAAAGTTCGTTTCAATTTAATGTTAACTCCCATAGAATTAACCAGTGTATAGCTGAATGCCTAAAATATCCTATCTACACCCCTCGATGAGCTGTGTGTATGAATCCCCCCCACTCCCAAACCAGCTGCAGCCAGAACTCCTTCATAGACAGTAAATTCAATCTTTTATCTGAATGCTAACAAAGTGTGAATTCAGAAACCTCAACTAGACCTGTTGATTTCAAAACAGCTTGAGACAGCCTTTCTTAATAATACAATATTCAAAACTTTTAGTGTGTATCAAATTACATTTCCTCTTAAATGAGAAGATGACAACATTTCTGTTGCTTAGAATTTTAGGTCGGTATGACCCAGCAATGAAATTATTATTTGAAGTTGTTTAAATCCCTGCAGATTATGTTTAAAGTAAGGCATTTATGGCCAGTACAACAAAACTCATTCTTATCAAGAAACTTTTTTTGTGAGTTAAGAATTGAACTAACTGTCCTCATATTGGAAAAATAGCACTCTTGTTTTCATCATGTTCTCACTAATAGTATTTGACTATAATATTTCCTAATATTTTATGAACTTAACTAAAATTAAACACATGATTTTTTGAACAGACACAGTGTTCACACAGAATCTATGTTTAAGGGGAGTTAAGATTCACAGTGCACCTCAGCAATCTGAAGTTAAATGCATTGTAAACTAAGAATGTTAATGCTAGGAAATCCAGGGTTCTAGAGTTAAGGATAATTTTAGAAATCTGTGTGCACAACTAAGATGCTAAATCAACCTTATCTCTGCCTTGTAATGTCATCCACTGGCCCACAGGATAATAACTACAGAAGTTCAGTATCTCTGTCTCTAGATGCAGCTTTTTTTTAAGACACATTTTTAAAAGCATTTTAAGTTGCTTATTTCAATATAGTATGATACTACATGGGAAGGAAATGAAAGAAGCTAAAATGTTAAAATCTACAATAACTATTGCATGGTATCCTTTAGGGAAAGTCCTTGAAGATTTTTTTTTTTTAAGATTTTGAGTGTTCCAATATTTTAATATATTGATATCCTTTTGTAACTTAACTCTGAAACTTTCATTTGTCATACTCTCCAAAATAATAATCAAGGCATCTATCTAAATTTCTTCTTCCTTCAGTTATTGACTACATAACCTTAGATTTACTCCCATCGTACTGTCATTCTTGTTTTGCTCTAGAATTGCTTTTTTTTTTTTTTTTAATAGTCTTATTCTTGTGACATTCTTCTATTAATCAGGTGAAAATTGGAAGACTTTGCAGTCTCACTGCACATCCAAACAGTAACTAGAAGAGGACAACCCTAGGCTGGTTTGAAGATCTATCTTGACTCCTGTTTTTGATCTTCTTGTTTCAAGTTCTAAGACTATTTCCATTCCTTATTGTCTTGTCAAGGCTCCAAGCTCATCCTTTACATGTGTAGTAATCAGGACTTTGAGTATCAAGTACTTGCAACAAAGCAGTATAACGTAAGTAATTTGAATTTGTCTGCTCTGCAGAAGGAAAAAAATACCGTCCCCAAAGAGAGAATTGCAAAGAGTCTGTTCTCATTGCAGTAAAACAGCCTCAAATGTTCATGTACACAGAGATATCCATAATGTGTGCTGGCCCTGAAAGATTCCTTGGAGGGCAGAGGGAGAGATCAAATAGAGGTCAAGTGAGTAACTGTTTATAGATGGTTAACTAGAGTGACAGAGAACTGTGGTAGCTGCTTTTCTAACAGTGTTTAAAGGTTTAAACTTGCTTCCCTGGGAATTTTTCGAGTTGTTTCAATGGATGTGAAATTGGCCCTTAAGGGCAGTATCCATCTCTCTTATCCCAGAAGAGCACATCTCATGTTGGTCTAACCTTTCATGAAGAAATTCAAAACGTGATAAATTTTGCTTGGGTTTAAGTTTTCTTATGATCATAGCACTTGGCCTCACTGAAGAGTTTCCTGAAAGCTTGGGACAGAGCAGAGCCAAGATTGGTGTGTTCTACCTCTCCCCCTGCACATCAAGCCGACGCTATGGAGGGGATTTTATTCCAAGAGTGTTTAAAACTGTGTCTTTGCTTGGGTTTCGCTTGGTGTGTTCAGGTTCATTGAGATTATAGGCCGCTTTGAGGAACCTAGACCTCAGTAATAAAGGTTCACTATTCCCAGCAAGAGGAGGCACCTAGGAGGTTTGATCAGGGCCAAACTCAGCCTCTGCACTCTCTCTCCATGGGAAATTGATGCACAGAAGACCAGAGCACCAGAACTGAACAGTCCCATGTCTGCCAGGAAAATACCTAGCCTGACAAGCCAGGTCAAAATAGTCAGACATCCTTACAAGAATCCATCTAATGATTTCTAGGCTTTTCTTTAATGAAACAAATATGAGTCTCTTGGGATGATTATGACTATTATATTTTAATTTAAGATAGGCATGAATGAAACACTATAACCTGAATACCACTTTTATAGGTTTTCAGGCTCTGAAACAAAGTTTTCATCTGCCTTCATCAGCAAATTCTAGGGGCTTCATGGTTTTGTCCATATTAGGAACTTGCATAGTGCATTAAGAACAGATCTATAAACCAAAATCAGTTATTCTGTCCCCTTTCAAGGGTTTTTCTCTAGTCTAGCTGTAGTCTTGTCCCAGGGATTTAATTGCTATTTAGCTAGTTGAGGATGTGCCCTTCTGGAGTTCATTTTATAACTTTGTTTCAACCCAAAGAAATCTTACACATTCAGAGATGCAAGGGAAATGTGGATAGGGTTTCAAGAAGCCCACTCCGAAAGCACATCTCTGATCCCAATAAAAACGCTAGCGTAGGTGCAACCCCAGAACCCATGGGGGCCAGTAAGTCTCCGCAACCTGGGTTACCCGCCCGCAGTTCCCCGGGCTGAGGGCGAGGTTGGGTGCAGCGGCCCGTTCCGGTGTACTGGGGTGCCCTCTAGTGACTGCAAACTGGGCACTGGCTGAAAGTCAAATAACCATCACAAGCCTTTGCTCAAACTGTCATTGTATACATATATATATATATATATATATATATATTTTAAATCTTAGAATCATTTGGCTGGAAGAGACCTTTAAGATCATCAAATCCAACCATTAACCCTACACTGCCAGGGTCCCTAAACCATGTCTCCCAGCACCACATCTACATGGTTTTTAAACACCTCCAGGGATGGGGACTCAATCACCTCCCTGGGTAGCCCGATGCTATTATCTCTCTGTGAATATTCAACAAGTTTCTGAAAGTTGGAATTTTTTTAAATGCGTTTTTATCATGTAAGAAGTCTGTTATTTTAGTGTTGTTTTGAAAAAATGTGTTGTCAATTAAAACAATGAATACAGCCATTTTAGGGAAGACTAACTACAGGGTTGCATCACATCAAAGCCAAAAGTAATAGGTAAGATAAAAAAAGAGCAAGGAAATAAAGAATTAGGTGGGAGGGAAAGGATAGCATGCTGTGTGCCCAGAGCCACACATTAGTGGGCAGCATATACACTGAGTATACAGAGGGCTGACAAGGCAGATAATGTAAAATAAAACTAGCCTATATTTAGAGATGTATTCTCTGGGCTGCAGGCAGCTGTACAAATCTCCCACTGAAGCAAGATCCAGCAAACAGCTTGTTTATGGTGATGGAAACATTTAATTTTCTGGAAGTATTTTGAGATTTATCATCTAAAGCTGCTAGTTGGTAATAATGTTTAGCTTTCAATAAACAATTGTTAACATCATTAACATACACACCATTCACATGGTAAGGACATGTGTCTCACAAGACCAGACCTAACTGGGACATGGGAGAGTGGGACATGCCAAATCCCATCATTTACTTATTTGCTGGAGTTCTGTTGTACTCAGACCCCTAATTGTATCCTATAACCAATAGCTGACTGTGTAAACTGAGGTTTTCAAAGCCAAATCTTAAAATTCTGCTCATTTAGAGGGAAATAGTCATAAATGAGTCTTTGAAGTACACATCCATGACCTGCCACACCCCCAGAATGCTAGCAGAAATAACTGCCCTTCACTTCTCCTATTTTGAGTAGGTCTGGTCTTGTGGCTGGAGCTACTCTTTCTAAATTCAGCTTCAGAATTTGGGTGCGAGTCTATGTTTCAGGAGATTATTGCCATACATACTGAAACACAGAGAGAAGGAGAACATTTGATATTTCCACAGTATTTTTCAACCTAGTGGATCCCCAGCTGATTATAAAGCTTCAAACATCCACAGTGAGCTTTGGAGAATTACTTGGTTACAAGACAAGGAAAAGTATGGTAAAGCCATATAGTCATTTTTTTCTCACAGTGCAGGGTCATTTCAGATTGAAGATTTATTGCCATTTTCAATTTTCAATGGCAATACAGTAAATCTTTGCTTTAAAGTTTTAAAAGATTCAACTTGTATTTCTTCCCTCAGGAGACCTTTCTATAGTCCAGTACATCTTAATATCAGAAATCTCTTTTCCTAATGTCCCTATTTTTAACTCCTCCCTCTGGAGTGTAAAAATTCTACTTGCGCTAATTTACTACTTTACAGTATTCCTCTCTGGTGATAGTTTCTGTTTTCTTTGACCCACACAACCAAATGATAAATGCCTATTATTTCATTGTCCTGTATCATGAGTCCTAAAAATGTTGCTCTTCTTGCATGTTCATTCTCTAACAGGGACTACCATTTGCTGATGTGCAGGTAGGTTTCTATTTTTAAGCATTTGTGGCTTTGTTATCTCAGCAAAGGCAGTTTGGCATGCTATTTTCAACTTGGCAAAGAGCATATACATAAGGGACTCATCCAGACTGAATTTCATGTCAAGAAGTTCAGCCATGATTTTAATTAGCCATACTGGAACACAGTTATGCAAATGGTAAATATCTGACAAGAGTATGTAAGAAAGACTTGTAATCTCAATTTTAGAAGCTTCTCAAAATTACTGACCTCAGAAAAATTACTACATTCATAACTATATATCTGCAAGAATTAATTTGCACAGTAAAAAACACAGATGTCTAAACAAGGCAATTTAAAAGAAAATTTGACATACAGTTTAGCACTTTTCATTTATGGTGATTTCTCATGTTTTCAGGAAAGAAACCTAGCTCTAAATACTTGTACGTATGTAAACCCCTGCACCTTCTCCTTCATCAGAAATGTGATTGTTGTCTTATTCTATTACATAGACATTAAGCTAAGCTCTAAAAACGTTGGCCTCCCACAGGAGAATAAAGTAGGTGTTTAAATTTGGCATAGTCACCTCTTTCACACATGTATACAATCAATTCCCCAACATCTGTAGCACAGTTGACTTACAGTTTTTTTGGTATGTGTTAATTTAGTGTGTACACAAAGCTCTGTCAGCGTATTCCAGGCTGAGGGCCCGATTCTTGGCCCTGCATCTACTCCACAGAGCAAACACAGCACAGAGGTGTCGAAATTTGTTAGAGCTTCACAGCTGGAAATTCCCCACATGCGATAAAGTGCCCAGCACAAGTTCACCCTGTTCATTTGATCTCATTCTTGCCTGGTGCAGTCCCCTTGACGGAGTTAAGCAACAGAACTGGTGCTGGACCCAAGCACAGTGTGTTACAATCTTGAGAGGGGGAGGACATCACCAAAAGAGCAGTCAGCTAACAGGCACTGCAAACACAGATGCAAAGAACCCAGAGGAAGATGTATGAAAGCAGTACAAAGGCCACACTATTTCAGATCAAAGTCTATGTAACCTAGAATTCTCTCTCTAGTCATTGTTAAGAGCAGATGCTCAAGGGTGGAGGGCAAGCATGGCTGACACTTCCTGCAGTATGCCCTCCTGGCAAATGGCCAGAAGTCTGGGCTCAGCTCCAACAAGGATGTAGAGCTCCTAGCTTCCCACTGATTTCAGCAGCTCCAAGCAGAACTATAATTTGGTTTTAGCAAGGAATCAGAAACTTCATTAGAAATAAAGAACTGCATGATATAGACTCTACTTTTAAAAAATTTTGCACTGCTCTCCCTGAAAAAAACAAAACACAGCTTAATTCCCCATCCCTGATTACAAAGAGCTTTTTTCCAGCTCCTACAAGATATGAAAAACTGCACATGGAATTTATGGAATAGTAAATGTCTGCCCTGAAGATAAAGTCAAGAATACCTGCATATTAAACCTTCCTATTTCAGCCAGAGCTGATGGCAGTATCCCTCTGAAATAAAATACCTATCAATAACTTCATGGGAAAAGCCAAAATGGTAGAGTTGCCAGGACAGCATGAATGAGAAAGCCAGGGAATTAAAAGTAAAGAGAGGCTTTTGGCTTATGGGATTGGTTTAGAATGCTAAATTCGGGAGGTTATAATGGAGTTTTTCTTGATGTCCAGCTGGCAGATTATAGCTAACTAGTTTTTCTTATGAGGAAGAAGAAAAAGAGTTTCTGTAGTGTGCCCATCTAAGCACACAAATATTGTTTCTTGCAATCTCCTTTCCCAGAACATCACAGCACACATCCCCTGCTCCTGTAACCAAGGGAAGGAGGGAAAGGAATGTGCATGGACCAAGCCACTCTGCACAAGAGGCTAGTATCTGATGTGCTGGGTTGTAATGACACAGGAAGATTTTTTCTAGATTTACAGCCTTGTTGGTTCCACAGGGGCCATAGTTTTCCCTTTTACATTTCTTGGAGGTGTTGCATGCACTCCCAAACAGGAGATCTGATGTAGAAACAAAAGCCTTTCAGATCTCTCACAGAAGGTAGCTTTTTCCTCCCAAGCAAACACCCTGACCAGGTGGACTGCCTGCAGCTGGGATGCAGGAGCAAGAGTAAGTTGTTTAAAGGTCATAAAACCCCTTGGGCATAGCTCTTATTTGTGGAAGAAAAACCCAGCTGGCAGATGCTTCTCGGTGCTCCTCCGAACACATGCCAGTATGAGCAAACCTGCCTGAGAGTTTTTTATGGCACAGGTGAAGAAGAAACCAGCTGGGTTGGCTATGTAAAATATATCTTTATGTACACATTACTGTGGAGATCTTTATGGGGATGTCTTAGCACTTCATAGACCTTAAGAAAGGGGGATCAGTTCCCTGAATGTAGACATCTAGTCATTGGATATCTCAAGGGTACCTGCCTGGCCTCCACCTACCATCTCAGAAATACATGGGTCTATAATTGCCTGGCAGGCATGCTGCATACCTAAGCTGTTCCAAACAGCACTGGAAGCGTAAATCTAGGCATCAAAATCCCACTCAAAGGATTCTGTCAAGGCTTTTTATTCCTATTTTGAGGTTGGAGGAATCAATATGGAGTGCTATTCTGGATAACAGCTGCAAGAGTGTCCTCCCATTCAGGATGAAGCAGGATCTGGGAGGCGAAACCTTGCTGAAAATGCCAAGTAGTGTCAGATTCAGCTGACCTCAGTGCCTGATAGGACTGTTCTAGCTTTCAGAAAATGGCTGCTAAGGAACACTGTGTCACTAAAAACTATTTATGGAATTTGGGACTACATAGAAATTCTGTATGAAAGACAAGGCCAAGCCTGGGTTCTGAAGCAGTGCAGTTTACTGCCATAGCTTCAGTGATCATCAGCTACAATGGCTCCCTGTGAAAGCTGAGAGACTTTCAGTTGTTGCCAGAGATAATTAACATTCTTCGTCTTCCATTTAACTACTCCAAGCCATGGAACTAACACCAAGTCATCCATGGGACACACAACAGACATTCATACATCACATGCATGCTGCTGCCCACTGCACTGAATTGCCCTGGACATGTCTGTGCTGCCTTTAACACCCATGAACACGTACACACACATGCAACTCAGCAAGCACCATTTAACTGCTTTGTGCCTTCAGCTCTGCCTAAGCCCAATTTGATTTTAGTTCCACACTCAGGGCAAGTGGGTAAGGGATGTCACAATCATTTATGTAGCTTGCAGCAAATGACCCTGGGAATGTACCTCATGTGCCTATGGCGAAGCATGAGTTTCTGCCATGCTCACGTACAAGGCAGTAGCAACATAAACAAAAGTGGGTGAAACACATGGCATAGCATCTTCTGTCTTGACTGACATAATGACAGTTGCACCCAAGTATTGATTGAGAAAATGAGGAATGATATGACTGATCTGTAGTGCCCTTGTTTTGCCGCCTGGGGACTTAGGAGTAAATTGCTGGGAAGAGATCAGCACTAAAAAGCAGCAAGCACAGTTCCAGGCATGGAGAGTTCAAGGCTATCAGATCCTTGGTGGCCTGGGACTGCTGCTTCTAGAAGGGTCAATACAGAAAGGATTAACTCCTTGGCGAAGGGCCCAGTGAATGTGGGGCTTCCTTCCAAAACCTCCCAGCCTGAAGGGCTTTATTCAGGCCTAACTCCAGATGCTACAAAACAAGAGGAATAGGAATTTCCCAAATGTTTTACTCTATTAGGGATATGAAGCTGGAAGAGACAGGAAGAGGGTCATGCTTATTGGGAAAAACAGCCCAGAGGAGAAAGGTAGAACATACTGTGAAGCAGAGGCACAGACAGGTGAACAAGAACTACATGGCACTTGTGCTGGGACCTGACTCAGAGGTATCAGCTTCCTTAATTTCCACTGCCTGCAAGCCCAGAGATAGCTTAAGGCATGCTCAGCAGCTGGCCCTTCTGTCCAGTCTCCTTCATCTCTTAACATGGTCACCTTTTCATCCTCCTTCCCATGTCTTTTCCTGCCCCACACATTTATACTAGGTTGACTTCCACATTCTTTTAATTTTTTCCTTCTCCAGCTCTCTACTTCTCTCTGCTTTTCCCTGATTTTCTCTCTTCGTTGTCTTGCTCCACCTCTGTACTGCCTCTCCTTCTCATCCACAGCTTGCCCTTCCCAGGTGCTCCACTACATTGGAAACACCTACAAGAAGAGTATGTCCCACACATTCCATTAGAGATGTATAAACACGAACATTGCCCTTGAACATGTAGAACCTGCACCTTTAGAAGATGCTGCCTATTCTTGCCGAGGAGGGAGGGCTCAAAAATATCTGCCATCCACGTCAGAGTGTTTGTGTTTCATCAGATCAGTTCTTTCAGCATCCCTATGTTACCTTCAGACAATACTAGCACCTTTCTCACATTTTGTTAGAAAACATGCAATCTGTAAGAGCTATAAAGCTGTGGAGGTTAAAAAACGTCAAGGTTTGTGGCCTCTAAGGTTACACAGCACACGGAAGGATCTTCTGGGCTGAGTCCAGACTCCATACCCTTTAATCCAGTCTACTGGAAGACTCCTCCAAAGCCTGGCTGCTTGAAAAGTTAAGGATTTTCTCTTAATTGCAGCCTCAATTTATTATTCATCTATTTATCCCTAACTTGTTTTTACATCATACAGTCTGTGGCACAATGAACCTCTTCTCCCTCACTCACAGACAAAATTTTTAGCCCCTCTTTCAGGGAGTTTTTGTAGATTTAATAAGGACAAAATTCTTACTGTTTGTATGTCCAGTGCAGTTAGTATTGAAGTTGCAAGCAGGACTATCAGCTACAGCCCCATCATGTAATCTTCAGTGTCATCCTTCATCTATGTCCACTTGAATGGGGTTATCTAGCTGGTGCTATCTAACTCTGGAAAGTTACACTTCATTTAGATGTACTGAGTAAATTCTCAGCTCCACTGATACTCCATTTTCTAACAGCAGGGG
Organism: Corythornis vintsioides; assembly: GCA_025447755.1. Lineage (NCBI taxonomy): Eukaryota > Metazoa > Chordata > Aves > Coraciiformes > Alcedinidae > Corythornis > Corythornis vintsioides. Next base: position 95,198 of record JAOEGS010023115.1, read on the forward strand.
TAAAAGGGCACAGGAATGTTTATGTTGGTTTCAGGCTCAATAATAATGCAGGGTTTTGTCTGAGTGGAAGTACAGAACTGGAGCAATTGGCAGAATTCAGGAAAACTATAGGATGCCCTTCAGATCAAAGACAGAAACTTTCTTTATTCCCACAATTGATGTTAAAGGACTCTGTTGTGTGCTTCAATAATAATAAAAAAAAACCCTAATGGTTTCCTCCCCCATCTCTTCTCTTTTTTCATTGGATCTGATTGAAAATTTATCATCAAAGCTTTTTCAGTGGATATTTGAGCTCTTGATGAAGGGATAAAAGGTCTCAGTGCCCTTGGAAACATTCAATTTTTCACAGAGTAAACAAACCAAATTATTTTTAGATAAGAACAACAGAGTCAGGGGAGAAGAACAGGAGGATATTGGGTCTCAATGGAAAGGCAGTATGGTTTGTGTCAAAATGGAAAAATTTCCAACAAGCTGCACAAGCCCATCAAATGTTCCTTAATTTCAACTTCTAAAAATCTCTAATGTCAACCCAAAAAAGTGTTGAAAATTAACAATTGAGCATCTGCTTGTTATTGCTCTTGACATAATCATTCTAAGAGGTTTCTGAGAGGGGACTTGTGTCTGAAGATAAGATACAAGCTTTTAACCTGTTTTTAGAGTTAAAATTTTGTTTTAAGCAATCTCAATTTGATCTCAGTTCTTGACACTGCATGGGATTTCAGGAAATTGTAAGATAGCCATTTGCTTATGACCTATCAGAGCAGGCACATGCATTAGGAGAGTAGTATTAGGAGAAAGCTCCCTCCTCTTCAAAAAGCTCCCAGTCCAATGAGAAGCCTTCCTCTTTTCATGGATGGTTGATAGCAGAATATTGCACTAAGAAGCTGAGAGCCCATGCAGCACATAAGCCTGCCTCTTCTAGCTCCTGAGGAAACTGAAGCTATTTAGTCTGAAAAAAAAAGGAGACTGAGAAGTGACCTTACTGCTTTCTACAGCTGCATGAAATGAGGTTGTAGACATGTGGGTGCTGGTCTCTTCTCACATTTAACAAGAACAAGAGGAAATGACCTCAAGATGGGTCAGGGAAGGTTTAAGTTGGTAATTAGGAAAAAATCCTTCACTGGAAGGGTTATCAAGCACTGGAACAGGCTTCCCAGAAAAGTGGTTGAATCACCACCACTGGATGTGTTTAAAAGTCATGTGCAATATGGCACTTAGGGACGTGGTCAAAGATCTTTTCCAAATTGAATTATTCTAAGATTCTTCAAGCACCTGGGAATTATCTGGTGTATGAATAATCTGTTTTCAGAAATAAGAGGTCTTGAACCCTTTATAAACAAAGGCAGAAGTGTCACTAGAGCAGAAGTAAGAGTGAGCTGTAGATGAACAGATTCAACAGCAAGAAGACACTTGAACTTGTCTAAGCAATTCTGGCATCCAGCTGCTGGCAGTACTTGTGGTTGGACTAACAGATATGGGAGATATAGTTGTGCTTCAGGCTGGAGTGGCACAGTTAAATCAAAAGCTGGATATTTTAATAAAAATATGAAGATATGAGGGCCACCAAATCCCAGTGACTCAAATAAGAACTGTAGTTCAGCTTCTCATCTTGTATTTAGTTTGGTACAAGCTGTAAAGAGAGAAGTAAGGCTTTTGATACTGTATCCCATGGGATCCTCACAGCCAAGCTTGAGAAGTGTGGGTTTAGTTATGGTGTAATAAG
>JAOEGS010023120.1:0-12012 GCA_025447755.1 Corythornis vintsioides
GAGGGAGATTCAGAGCTGTTGGTGCTGAGGGTGGCAGAGGCTGTGCCAGGCTGCCCAGAGAGGTGGGCACTGCCCCATCCCTGGCACCATCCCAGGGGAGGTTGGGGGGGCTCTGAGCACCCTGCTCTGGGTGCAGATGCCCCTGCAGGGGAACACCAGGTGACCCCCAGAGGTCCCTTCCCACCCAGACTGGTCGGTGGCTGATGTGTAGTTCAGCTCCGGTGTCTCAGCCCAGCTGGCACTTTGGATGGGTCAGGGGGGAGAAGATGAGAGTCTGGGCTGGTCAGAGGAGAAATGAGGAGAAATTTCTTTCCTCTGGTGGAGCCAGAGCCTGGCCCAGGCTGCCCAGAGAGGCTGTGGAGTCTCCTCTGGAGAGATCCCAACCCCCCCTGGACCCTGCGCTGCTGGGTGCCCCTGCTGGGTGGGGGGTGGGGGGGTTGGCACCAGAGCATCTCTCATCCTCGGCGGTGGCAGGAGCCCCGTGTGAGGTGGCAGGGGGAGGGCAGCCCGGGCCCAGGGCCTGGCTCTCAGCCCCCAACCCTCTGCTCCTGCCTCTGGCTGCAGCAGGAGCTGGGCCCTGCTCCCGGAGCTGCCGCCCGTCCCTCCCCGAGCCAGCGGCGCGTCCCGGACGTGGGCAGACGTGCAAATCCTGCAGCTACCTGTGACTTCACAGAGCAAGTATGTGGTGGAAAATTGCTGTGCGCCCGGGCAGGCCCTATCAGACAGCTGAGAGCAATTCCAGCCTGGCTCTGCTGCTGGCCAGCCAGCCCCCGGAGCAGGAACAGCCTCCGGAGCCAGGAGCCGTCCTCGGCTGCTTCTGGGAGCTGCCACCTCTGCCAGCGCGGCCAGGGGGTGCCCGGGGGACAGGGAGACACCAGCACCCCGGCGTGTTGGAGCTGAGGGACAATTTCTCCCCCTCCAGGGCTGTCCCAGGCTGCCCAGGGTGGGAGCGAGTCCCCGTGACCCCTGGAGGGGTTTCCAAGCCCCCCGTGGAGCTGAGGGACACGGGGCAGTGGTGCCCGGGCAGGGGGCTGGTGCCAAGGGTTGGCACCGGGCTCGGCTGCACCATCACAGATCCGCAGCATCCCTTGGGTGGGAGGAGCCCCTCAAGATCCCGGAGCCAGCAGTGGGGCCACATCCTCACCTGGGTGGTTTTCACTGGGACACGAGGGGCTGTGCCTGGTACTGAGCTCCAGCTGCTGCCCCATCACCTGCTGACCCGCTCCACCACTTGGTGACCCCCTCGATCACCTGCTGACCCTCTTGATCACCTGCTGACCCACTCGATCACTTGGTGACTCATTTGATAACTTGGTGACCCTCTAAATCGCCTGCTGACCCGCTCGATCACCTGCTGACTGCTTCAGTCCCCGTGTGACAGGCTTGATGGATGGAGTTGATCACTGGCTGAGCAGCTCAGTTGATCACCATCCTGCTCAACTGCCTCCTGAGCAGCTTGATGGGCTGCTGACGAGCGTGATCATTTGCTGCCTGGCTCCATCAGCCCCTGACTGGCTCTATTGATCACTGATCTGATCAATCACTTTCTGACCAGCCTGCAGAGCAGCTCGGTCACTTGCTGACTGGCTCGATCACTTGCTGATTGGTTTGATCACTTGCTGACTGGCTCGGTCACCTCTGACCAGGCTCGACTGATCACTGAGCAGCCCAGTTGCCCGCTGACGGGCCTGGGCACCTGCTGCCCGGCTCAACTCCCCTCTGCCCAGCTCCATCACCCTCTGGGCGGGCAGTGCCTGAAGCCAGCGTGGCTCAGGGGGCTGTGGGGGGGGGAAAGGAGGGAGCTCCCACCACGAGTCTGGCTCGTTTGTAATTGTACAGATCGCTCAGGTTTATATTATCAGCTCAATGACATGAAACTCCAGCATGTATTGATCCACTGATCACAGTCCACCAGCTCTGCCCCCGGCACTCGGAGCCACTCCCAGCTGGGAGGGCACGGGGGGCACCCGGGTGCTGCCAGCCCCGCTCAGTCCCCCCCGGGGCACATCCCAGCGCCAGCTCTGCCCCCCGGAGTGGGTCCCCCACACCCCCCCCTTGTCACACCGGGGACAGCGGCCGTGTCACCATCCCCACAAAGTCCTGGGAGCCAAGGGGATGCCCCGGGAGTGTGGCTGGGGCTGGGTCTCCGTGGCTCTGGGTTGGGTGTCTGTGGCTTTTCCATCCCTCCTGCTCCTTCCCGGCTCCAGATCAGTCCATGGATGTGGGTTTGGTGTCTGTGGCTTTTCCATCCCTCCTGCTCCTTCCCGGCTCCTTCCCGGCTCCAGATCAATTCACTGGATGTTGGTTTGGTGTCTGTGGCTTTTCCATCCCTCCTGCTCCGTCCTGGGTCCTTCCCGGGATCATGGTGGGTCCAGCTCAGTCCATGGCTCTGGGTTCAGTGTCTGTGGCTTTTCCATCCCTCCTGCTCCTTCCCGGGAGCTCGGCCGGGTCCGGGTCAGTCCGTGGCTCTGGGTTTGGGTCTGTGGCTTTTCCACCCCTCCTGCTGCCCCTGCCCGTGTCCTCCCCGGTGAGCGAGGGTCGCCCAGAGCCGGGACCCCTCTAGCTGCGGATCGCCGTCTTCCTGTCGCGGTCTTTGCTCTGCGGGGAAGAGGGAGGGGGAGGTTGAGTTAAACCCCGCCGTGCAGGGCGGGCAGCTCTGCCAGGGCACCAGCCCCGCGCCCAGCAGCCGGTCCCGAGGCGCTGGCACCGTTGGTGGCACCGTCGTCCCTCCCGTGGGGTCTGAGGGGAGGGAGGTGCCTCTGCCCCCCACAGCCCCCCCAGCCCTGCTCCTGCTCCTGCTCCAGCAGGTGCTGTCCCCGGCCTTGGGGACACCCCCCCCTCCTGCCACCCGGGATGCCCAGCACTGCCACCCCCCTGCACCCACCTGCCCCCCCAGCCCCTGCCCTGCTTGGAGGCAGCTCGGGTGGGACAGGAGCCCTCTGAGCGACCCAGCTGCTGAGATCAGTGCCCAGAAAAGCCCCATCAGTCACAGCACTGCCCCCACCCCTGCCTCCATCACCAGCACCAGCATCAGCACCACCAGTAGAGACACCATTGCTAACACCAGCACCAGCAGCAGCACCAGTAGAATCACCATCACCAGCAGGACCATCACCAGTAGCGCCAGTAGAATCCCCATCACCATCAGAGCCACTGCCCCTCTGAGGCCACCTGGGCACAGGAGGTGACAGAGGTGCCACCACCTCCCTCCCAACCCTCCCCTCACCCCTGCCCCGTGTCCAGTGCCACCACCTCCCCCTGCCCTGCATCCCATGTCCCCGTGGGTGCCACCACCTCCCCCTGCCCCGTGTCCAGTGCCACCAGGGTGCCACCACCTCCCCCTGCCCGTGTCCCCGTGTCCCCCGCCGCCTCCCCCGGCTGCACGTGCGGCCCCTGCTCTGACTCTTCCTTTGTTCCGGGGGGTTGGGGGGGAGCTCAGCTCAGAAACAGGGAAAATTAAATTTCCCAGATGTTCGGGCCCCAGGAGCTCTCCTGCCGTCTGGAGAGGAAATGGGGATTCGGAAAATCCCGCCTCATATTTTTTCCCCTCTCACCTTTGCCTTTCCGCTGCCATCGAGTGCGGCAGGCGCCGTAAATCACCCGCCCGGGGCGGGGGGAGAGCGGCCGGGGCGAGGGGCTCAGCTCCCGGCTCAGCTCCCGTCCCCCCGACCCTCACGGGGCTCCCACTCCCCTGACACCCCTGGACCCGCTCGCTCCCCATGCCCCCCAACTCTCCCGGGGCTCCCCTCACTCCCTGTCCCCCCATGACCCTCCTGGGGCTCCCCTCTCTCTTGCCAACCTGGGCTCCCCTCGCTCCCTGTGCCCCTCAACCCTCCTGGGGCTCCCCTCACTCCATCCCCCCATGGCCCTCCTGGGGCTCCCCTCACTCCCCGTCACCCCCTGGGGTCTGAGCCAGGCCAGGGCCACAGCAGGAGTCTCTGTCACCCATGGGACAAGCCCCTCTCTGCTGGGTACCCCTCTCTGCTGGGACTTTGCTCTGCCAGGTGGTCTCGGTGCCCCCTCCCTGGTTTGATTCCTGTGCAGAGTGTGCCCAGCAGGAGCAGGGCAGGGATTGTCCCCTGCACTGGGCACTGGGGAGGGCACCCCTGCAATCCTGGGGTCAGTTCTGGGCCCCTCCCTTCATCCCAGCAGGACATGGAGGGGCTGGAGCGTGGCCAGGGAAGGGACACAGAGCTGGGGAAGGGTCTGGAGCAGGAGTGTGGGGAGGAGCAGCTGAGGGAGCTGGGGGTGCCCAGCCTGCAGAGAAGGAGGCTCAGGGGAGACCTTCTGGCTCTGGCAGCTCCTGGCAGGAGGGTGGAGCCAGGGGGGTGAGATCACTTCTCCCAAGTGATGGAACAGGAGGAACCAGCCTCTGGCTGCCCCAGGGCAGGTTTGGGTTGGAGCTGAGGGACAATTTCTCCCCCTCCACAGGGTTCCCAGGCTGCACCTACTGCAAACATGTCCTGCAGCCCGTGGGGGGTCAGGTTCCTCTGCAGGAGGCTCTTCAGCAGGTCCTTGAGGGCACTGATGGTGTCACCATAGAGCACCTGAGGAGGAAAGAGAATCAGGGGCAGCACCAGCACTGCACCTCACCCCCTGGCATCAGCTGACACAAAACCCACCCTCACTGGGAGTGCTGGGCATGTGGTGGGCAGGGGGACAGGTCACCAGAGCCGTGGACAGCAGGTCACCAGAGCAGGAAGGAAGGAAAGAAGGAAGCAAGCAGGCCAAGCAGGGAGGTTTCTGGGCAGATGTGAGGGGCAGCATCACCCCAGGGGCTGCTCAGTGGGAGCCAGAGCCCCTCTGCATCCCTCCCCCCCTCCCCTCCCCAGCTGCTGCCCCGGCTTCATTAGCAGCAACTCGTTAGTTCATTAAGCAGCCGGGTCTGGGGGGAGCAGCTGCAGCCCTTCCAGGGGCTGATTATGTAAAAGATGAGATGTTTGCTCTCCCTCCTGCAGGGGCTTCACGCTCTTATTAGCAGCTCTGGGCTGATGAGGTTCCCCCCTCAGCTCTGCACTCCCCCCATGGGGCCAGGGAAAGGCACCTGCTGAGTGGGGGATCCAAATGATTGACTCCTAAGATACCCAAATTCACCCCAAAACTGCTCCCAAGGGGGTCAGCGAGGAGCTCGCCCCAGAGCCTGGGGCTGCAGGGTGAGGTTGGGCTGAATTTACACCAGGACCTCATGGGAAACAAGGGGACAAATCTCTTGGGTAGAAAAGGATGAAGCAGCCCAAGGACAGCAAAGGCACCCACTGTAGAGGACCCCAGACCCAAACTGGGCTGGACGTCGTGGGATGGGAATGGAGATGGTCGGGGTCCCTTCCCAGGGGTGTCTCTGCTCAGGTCCCTCGCTGGAGGCAGCAGCTCCAGATGAAATAAAGTGACTCTGGGGCTGACCCCAGGGTCTGAGCTCTTCTGGACAGCCATGGGCTCAGGCTGGATCCAGAATCCTCCAAGAGGAAGCTTGGAAAGCAAGAGGGTCCAGCAGGAACCTCAGGACTCAGCAGGAGAGTCTTGGACCTTGAGGCACCTCCAGCTGCCCCAGGGTGGGTTTGGGTTGGAGCTGAGGAACAATTTCTCCCCTCCAGGGCTGTGCCAGGCTGCCCAGGGCAGGATGGAGTCCCTGTGACCCGTGGAGGGGTTTCCAAGCCCCCCATGGAGCTGTGGTGCTGAGGGACACGGGGCAGTGGTGCCCTGGCACTGCTGGGGTGACACTTGGGCTCCAGGAGCTCCAGGGGCTCTGCCAACCTCAACAATTCAATGAATCTATAACAGCTCCAAACCCAAGCTCCTGGAGCAGCCGTGACCACAGGTCCCAGCACCCTGCCTGGTCCTGGCTCTGCCCTGAGCAGCTCCCCCCCAACCCTGGCACACACCGGGCACCGACCTCCTTGTGCGGGGCATCGGCTCCGCTCTCCTCCCTCGCTGGCTCTGGCAGTGCCAGCACAGCAGCCAGGCAGGTGTCCACCAGCTCCGTCCGGTCAGGGTCACTGAGGTGGGGCTCCAGGATGCTGGTGCCACGTTAAGGAAGAGACAGGGGCAGAGCCAGAGCTGCAGGAGCACCTTCCACCCCGGAGTGAGGAGTTTGGGATGTGCTGTCCTGGGGAAACTGTGCCAGAGCAGGGGGAACCAGCCTCCAGCTGACACAGGGAGGTTGAGGTTGGAGCTGAGGAGCAATTTCTCCCCCTCCAGGGCTGTGCCAGGGCAGGGGTGGAGTCCCCGTGACCCCTGGAGGGGTTTCCAAGCCCCCCATGGAGCTGTGGAGCTGAGGGACAGGGGGCAGTGGTGCCCAGGCACTGCTGGGGCAACCCCATGAGCTCCAAGGGTTCTCCCAACCCCCCCAGTCCCTGATTCCCTCCACACCACACAGCACCAGCTCTCCCAGGACACAGGCTGAGCACTCCCAGTACCTGTGTCAGGAGCTGAGCCATGCTGGGTGTTTTGAACTGGAGCTCTGAGGCCACCTCTGTGCCACCAACAGAGAGACCTCGGCTCTGCTTTGCACCAAGAACACTCAGTGCAGAGTCCAACGAGATCCGAGCCCAGCAGCCACCCCGACCACAGCTGCCAGTGCCAGCAGCAGAGCTCTCCCAGCACCCAGTGCCAGCAGGATACACCAGGTAGGTGCAGGTGACCATCGCCCGCTGCCGAACCGGCGTCCGCATCGTCTCCAGCGGCTCCGCCTTGATGAACTCCTGGGAGGCAGAAGAAGGGGAGGGTCACACCCAGCCACAGCCCCCCTGGGGCATGGGACACACTCTGGGGTGAGAGCTGCTGCCCTGGAGGCCGGGAGAGCCAGGGTGGGGAGCCAGGAGCCGCCCCGTGGTGGCCCCACAGCCCAAATTGCTGCACAAGCCCCAGCCCTGGGAACATGATGCCAGGATGGTCTGGGTGGGGAGGGACCTTTGGAGGTCCCCTGGTGTCCCCTGCAGGGCCATCTGCACCCAGAGCAGGGTGCTCAGAGCCCCCCAACCTCCCCTGGGGTGGTGCCAGGCATGGGGCAGTGCCCACCTCTCTGGGCAGCCTGGGCCAGGCTCTCACCACCCTCACAGAGAAGAATTTTCCCTTCCTCTGGAGCTTCTCCCCCCCAGCCCCTCCAAGTCCTCCCCAGGGCTGCTCTCGACCCTTCACCCCCAGCCTGGGCCTGCAGTCATTGCACAAGGCCATGAGCTCCAGCATCACTCAAGTTGTCCTCCCACCACTCAGCTCCCTGCTGGGACCAACCCCTCTCCCCGTGGCCAGGAGAGCCCAGGCTGCAGCTCCACGGGGGGCAGCAGAGCCAGGCAGACACTGAGGAATGGCCAAACTCACCAGCTGCCCCCCCCAGACCACCACCCAGACCACATCTCCCCCCAGACCACCTCACCCCCCCAGACCACATCCCCACGACTAACCCTCAGCAACACGGGTCTGAGAGCTCCCCCGGGGTGCCCTCCACCACCCCCCAGGGCTCGTCTCTTACCACCATCTGTGCCACCAGCTCAGCCTTGCGGGAGAAGACGAAGTCCCCGCACCTCCCTCCGGCGTGGATGGCCTGGCTGATCATGCAGATGCTCCTGATGAGGCACAGCTTCAGGGTCAGGTCCTGCGAGCAGAAGCCAGGGGTGGGGAGAAGTGAAGAGCAGGCTTCTCCACACCAGCCTCACCCCTCATGCCAGCCGGTGCCAGGGCTGAGCACAGCAGGTGGGCAGCAGAGGGGGGCTCAGCTCTCCGCTCTCCACATGCACCACGGGCTCTCTGGGGGAGCAGAGGAGCTCCCTGTCCCCAGGGCCACCAACCAGCTGGAGTGCCCTGGCAGCACGTGGGATGAGGGCAGCCCGAGCTCTCCCTGCTCAAAAGCAGCTCCAGAAGGTGCTGGGAGCTCTGGGACAGTCAGAGAATCATTTGGGTCAGAAAAGACCTTTAAGGTGATGAAGGCCACCCATGAACCCAGTGCTGCCAGGTTGAGAAGGAGGCTCTCCAGTGAAAAGCTCTCCCCTCAGCCCAGCTGAGCCCCTCGGGTGGGCAGGGGCCTGGGGGGCTGCAGAGGTTCTGCAGAAGCTGTTAGTGCCAGCAGGAGCCCAGAAGGAAAACGTTAGTGGAGCCTGGAGGAGGAGGAGGAGTCGTCCTTGGCCTGACCATTCGACCTGGTGGTGACTTGGTCTAGGTGATCCTGCTCGGGCAGGGGGGTTGGACTAGATGATCTTCTAGGTCCCTTCCAACCCCTAATGTCTATGAATCTATGAATCTATGAACCTGACAAGCACCATTTCTCCTGCTCAGGGCTTTAGCAAATAAGAGAAATATAAAAATACAGCCCCTCGCTGCCCCCGAGGGAGTCACCCAGGGGTTGGCACCTGCCCGTGGAGTGGCTGCTGCATGGAGAGTGGGTCTGAGCAGAGCAGCAGGTCACAGCTCAGGGCCTGCAGCCCACGGAGCCTGGTGGCCTCTCCACGGGCATGGAGGGGGGTGAGGACCACCCCTCCCAGAGCCTGGGTACAGACCCAGCGTGGGGCAGCCCTGGATGCTCCGGCCACGGCGTGGGGAAGGGACCAGCTCAGCAGATGGGTGGGAGCTCCACCCGTGGGAGGCCAATGTGTGGCCACCTGGGCCTCTCCCCACCACCTTCCCTCCTGCCTATGGCTCTGTCCTGCCCCTGAAGCATTCTTCCCTTCTGCTCTGGAATCTGGGGATTTTCAGCAGTGGTTGCAGCTCAGAGGAGCTGGATCCCCACTGGGGAGCCCCGGGGGAGGAGCAGCAGCAGCTCCTCTGGGTCTCCCGGTCCCCACGGGGCTGCTCTGGAGGGGACCCCAGAGCGAGAGGCAGACAGAGAGAGCAGGAAAGCACAGAGAGCAGGTCAGACACCCCCACCTCACACTGTACCTTGGTTTCTACCTTTATTCCCAGAACCTGAACGAGTGAGAAAACAACACGTTAGCAACACCCAGGGAGTGCCCTTGGCACCCACCAACCTGCTCCCAGGGGGTGCCCAGAGGGACCCTTCAGGCTGAGCCTCCCGAGCAGCTCCGGGCTGCTCCAGCTCTCCCAGCTGTCCCCTCCCTCCCTGCCAGGGCCATCCCCACGGGTTTACCTTGGTGTTGAAGTACTGGAAGATGTTCCTGAGGATGTCAGCTTCCATCCTGGCCAGCACCAGCTCCCTGGGCGCCCGGGCGGCCACGAAGCCGTAGCAGAGGATCAGGGTGCTCTTGATTTTCTCCACCTCGTTGTCACTGCGGTCCTGTGGTGGCAGAGGGGTGATGGTTGGGGGGTGGGCTGGCTCCTCCCGGGGGTCACCGGGAGGTGGTGGGAGACAGAAGCTCTGCAGGGACCTTTGCTTCCCATCCCTTTGGTGCCCGCAGGGAGCTGCAGAGCCCTGGTGGAGCACCAGTGTGAGAAGCACCAACAGCTCAGCTCTGCCCGGGGCACGAGCCCCAGTTTGGCAGCATTACCAGTTTGCATTACCAGTTTGGCAGGGACTGTTACCAGTTAGAGCCCTGGAGGGAATCCCAGGAGCCCCAGCCTAGCCACAGTAACCTGATTAACTGCTGGTTAAGTGCCAGGCTAGAAATGGGCACCCATCACCAGCTCTTTGAGAGCTTCACCTGCACCACCAGCTGCTGGTGGATGATCCTCTTTGTAGCAGGCCAGGGAGGGGATGAAGGCTGCCCAGGGGCTTCCTCATCCAGCTCCTCAGCTCCAGGCACCTTCCTGCCCTGTGCCAGGGTCTCCTGGGCTTGGCTTTGTGTTTAATCCTGGTCCTGGGCACCCCCAGCTCCCTCAGCTGCTCCTCCCCACACTCCTGCTCCAGACCCTTCCCCAGCTCCGTGTCCCTTCCCTGGCCACGCTCCAGCCCCTCCATGTCCTGCTGGGATGAAGGAAGGTGCCCAGAACTGACCCCAGGATTGCAGGGGTGCCCTCCCCAGTGCCCAGTGCAGGGGACAATCCCTGCCCTGCTCCTGCTGGGCACACTGGTGCTGGCACAGCCAGGCTGCTGGTGGCTCCTTGTCCCCCTGGGCACTCTCTGTCCCATCTCCAGCCCCCTGGCACCAGCCCCCCTTGGGCACTTCCCAGCCTGGAGCTGGGGGTTGTGGTGTCCCGAGGGCAGGGCCTTGGTTGCCCCTCAGCCCCGTGGGCAGTGTTACCCCTGAGCTGTGCCCAGGGCCCCTCTGCTCTCACCTTGAAGATGCTGAAGAGCCCCACGGATTTCTTGAAGACGTCGGAGCGAACAAAATCCTCCAGCTTGGCCAAGGTCTCCTCCAGGTGGTTTATGGCACAGATCCCAAAGCACGAAGCCAGTCCCTGGGGGTGGCAGAGGAGACACCTCAGCAGAAAGCAGCTCACGGGCATCCCTGGTGATGCCCAACACAGGGTCTGGTGCCCGGGTTCCATCTGGGCACAGAGAACTGGGTATGGTGGGACTGGCATAGAGCTGGGCATTGTGGGCTGGCTCTCCTGGGCACAGAGAGCTGGGCATGGTGGGACTGGCACAGAGAGCTAAGCATAGTGGGCTGGCTCTCCTGGGCACAGAGAGCTGGGCACGGTGGGCTGGCTCTCCTGGGCCGTCAGGATGACCCTTGGGATGCCTGGCACAGCCCCTCACCTCCCTTTCTGCCTCCTCATGGTATCTGGCCGTTTCAAGGAGCTCCTGCAGCTGCTTCTGCACGAGGTCTTTGCTGGCACAGGCGCCCAGCGTCGTCCCAATGCACTGGTACAGGAAGATCTGGAGGAGAGGGAGGGAGGTCAGGGCCCTGGGAAGGCCTCGTGGGAGGGAGGGCAGAGCTGGGCCAGGCGTGGGTGGCACCTGGCAGTGCCCCAGGGTGTGTGCCCCACAGCTATGGCATGGGACAGAGCCTGGCTGGGAGCTGCTGGGACACCCAGAGCACTGGCATCATTGCCCAGTGCAGCAGGAGGCACCAGCTGGGAGCTGCTGGGACACCCAGAGCACTGGGAGCATCCCCCAGTGGAGGAGGAGCCACTGGGACACCCAGAGCACCCAATCTCTGACAGACCCTTGGTGCCCTGGCATCCCCCAGAAGGTCTCCTGGAGCTTCTCCTCTGCAGCTGAACCCCCCCAGCTCTCCCAGTACAGGTTCCCAGCCCTCCCAGCTGCTTTGGGGGTCCCCCCCACGTCACCTTCTCCCTCAGGAGGCCGTTGTAGCTGCTCAGCTGCCTGCCCATCTCCAGGGCCAGGTGACACACCCAGGCGTTGTCTGGCACGGCCACCAGCGTCTCCTGCAGGAACTGGGGGATGGCAAGAGCTGTCAGCCCCCCTAATGAACCCAGGCTCGTTAGGAGCTCAGACAGACCCACCCCCCAGAGCCAGCCCACAGCTGCTCCCAGCACCCCAGAAACGGGCCTGGGTCTCTGGCAGGACGAGCTGCACCCAGGCCCGGTCGTCAGAGAAGCAGGATGGGCCCCACACACCTTTAATTGCTTCTCCACGCCCTAATTACAGGCTAATTAATGTGGGGGGGGGGGGCACTCTGGGGATTGTTCCTCTCTGACCCACCAGCAGGCCTGGAAAAGCTCATTTTTAGCTTTCCCTGCAGCCAGTGACCCACATCTTGGCCTCCCAAGTGACATCTCCTGGCAGGGGGACAATGAGGAGCCACCTCTGCCAGCAGGGTGGGGTCAGAGCAGCCACTGCAGCCCCAGCCCATCCTCCCTCCACCCCACAGTGTCTCCCTGGCACAGGGACCTCTTACCAGCAGCAGCTTCTCCTCCCACTCCTTCTGGGACAGGGACTTCTCTGTGTTCTCTAGGAGAAAGCAAATCCTTTCCATGTGCTCCTCGCTGCAGAGCCATGGAGTGGTTGGGCTGGGAGTGCCCCTGGAGTCCAAGTGTCACCCCAGCACTGCCAGGGCACCACTGCCCCGTGTCCCTCAGCACCACAGCTCCATGGGAGGCTCTGAAGATGCCAAGGGGCTGGGGCATCTCTGTGCCAGGCCAGGCCGAGAGCCCTGGGGCTGTTCAGCTGGAGCAGAGCAGCCTGAGAGGGGAGCTGAGCAATGCTGAGCAAGAGATAAAGGG
>JAOEGS010023121.1:0-20899 GCA_025447755.1 Corythornis vintsioides
TTAAAATAAAAGGAGAAAGAAAAAAGCAGCCCCCCCCCCCCCCCCCCCCCCCCCGTGGGGTTGGTTTGGTAAAAAGGCCATGGCAGCAGCCCCGGTGCCAGCAGAAGCTGCTCCCCTGGTCCCGGCTGGCGGCTCGATGCAAGCAGGGGGCTGAGGGGGGTGGGGAGTCCTCTCTGCGGGGTAGGGGGGGGACAGGCCAGCCTGAGCCCCCCTGCCGAGCGCTGCAGGAGGGGCAGGTTCCTCCCGGGTCAGCCAGGGCCCTTCCTGTTGGCTGGGGGACCCCGGGGCAGCCTCACCGCAAGCTGCTGCTGCTGCTGGCCTGGGAGCCACCCACCCCCGGGTGCTCCGGGCTGTGCCGGTTCTGCAGAGGAAGGACAGACATGGAGCCTGTGACACCCCTGGGGAACAGCCCCTCACTGGCTCCAGGCATTGCCGCTGCCCGGGCCGCTGCCAGGCACCCCCCAGGATAGACACAGCCTGGGAACTGGACCCTGGCTCTCCCCACCCACCTTCTTTTTCTTCTTCTCTTTCTTCTTCCTCTTCCGTTCTGGATCCTCTTCTTTTTTCTTCTTTTTCTTCTTATGGTCAGAGTCTGAAGGGGTTTCTGGCAGTATGAAAGCACTGGGTCAGCTGGGCACCCCTTGGGGCTGGATAGAGGAAGGGGCAGCTGCTGCAGCACAGACTCTTACCTGGAGGGACAGGATCCTGGGTGCGGCTCTGTTTGTGCTTGTGCTTGTTCTTCTTCTTGGGTGGCTGGATGTGCATCAGCCGGCACTGCTCAGGCAGCTGGGGAGAGGACACGGGGCTGGTCAGGCCGGGCCGGACACCTCCAGCCTGAGCAGCTGCCCTGCAGCCCTCGGCCCCGGGCTCACCGGGCCAGCGTGGAGGCGAAAGCCAGTCAGCATGGTGCCAGTGAGGGGGGTGAAGGAGCTGCCGCAGATGGGGGGCTTCTCGATGAGGGACCGCAGGCTGCTGTTGTCATGGGAGCCAGGCAAGTCGATCATGCCGGGCAGGTCGGGGAGGAAGTTGCTGAGCTTCTCCTTCACCTTCTTGCCGCAGAACTTGTTGTAGGCGTGCTCCAGGTTGTAGTGCGTGATCAAGTTGGTGCTGCCCGTCAGCTCCGTGGTGCCTGCGCAGCCACCGCCGCGGGGAGGGGATAGGGCGGTGCCGCTGGGCATCATGCCCCGCTCCCCCCGCTGCTCGGGCACTGCCACCTCCCAGGGCATCTGACCCGTCCCCCCGGCGAGCCCTAGTGCCTAATCTCCCCCGCCCCGGCGAGCCCCAGTCCGGAACCCCCTCGCCCCCGTCCCGGCAAGCCCCAGTCCCGAACCCCCGCCCCTCGCCCCGGACCCGTCGCTCCCCAGGCCCCATTTCCCCCTCTAGCGCGATGGGCCCGGCCCCGCCCCCCGCACGCTCATTGGCCAGCCACGATGTCAGTCAGAACCGCCTCGCCCACACCCTCTCCCCCCATTGGTCCGTCGCGCCGCCCGTTACCGCCGCGCTCCCGCCCGCCTCGCCCATTGGCCGACAGTGCGCCCGCTCCCCTCGACGCGGCCCCGCCCCGCACCTGGCAGCTCCCGCAGCAGGTAGAAGGGGCCGCTGGCAGCCTTGCGGGCCGCGTCCTCTCCCGATGGCGGCGCGGCGGCGGCCGGGGGTGGCGCGGCCCCCGCGCCCGGCGCCTTGGCAGGCCCGAAGCCCAAGGCGGCGGCGGCGGCGGCGACAGGCGGCGGCTCAGCCCCGCCGAACAGCGCCGAGAAGTTCTCCATCTTCCCGGCGAGCCTCGCGCGGGGCCACCCCGCCGCGATTGGCCGAGCGCCGCCCAGGCCCCGCCCGCGCCCCGTTGCTGCGGGAGACCCGGTCCCAGCCTCCTGATTGGCGCCTTCCCTCCTGCTCTGCCATTGGTCCGCGGGCTGTGGCGCGTGATGGCAGCGCCGCTCGGCATTGGGCGGCGGGCAGGGAGCCCCGCCCCCCGCAGTCGTGCGGACCAATAGGGGCGGGACTGCCGTCAGTCGCGGCCGAAGATGGCGGTGGTGGCACCGGTGCTGGCGCTGCTGTACTCGGTGCCGGGGCTGTGCCGCTGGCTGGCGCGGCCCTACTACCCGCTGTCCGCCCTGCTCGCCACCGCCTTCCTGCTCGTCCGCAAGGTGCCGCCGCTCTGCCAGGGGCTGCCCTCCCAGCGGGAGGATGGCAACCCCTGCGACTTCGACTGGGTGAGGCGGCTCGGCCTCGCCCGGCCCCGCTCCGCGCCCGCGCCCCCCGGGCCTGGCACTCCCCTGGGCCTGAACCCCCGGGCCTGGGTCCCCTCCTACTCCCGCAATCTGCCCAACCTGATCCCCTCAGTCTGCCCCACGTCCCCAGGGTGGGGACGCCTCTGGGCTCACACCCAGCTGAAGAGGGAGAGCCCAGTACCGCTGGTGTTGCTCTGCCGGTGCCATCCACTGGCACGGAGCATTGCCCGAGCTCTGCACGGGCAGACCCCTCTCCTTGCTGTTCCCCCTGCAGCATTTGGGGGGAGAGGGGAGCTCCAGAATGAGGTGGGAAACAGGCACGGCCTCTTGTCCTGGTGCCAGGCTGGGCCAGGAGCAGCGTGACTGCGAGAGGGCTCTGCAGCCCAGCAGTGCTCAGCAGCTGCAGAGTCCTGTGGGTGCCTCCCCCTCATGCTGTCTCTTTTGTCCCAGCGGGAGGTGGAGATCCTCATGTTCCTCAGCGCCATTGTGATGATGAAGAACCGACGCTCCAGTGAGTGGGGCTATGTTGTGGGGTTTGGAAGGCTGGGAAGCTGCCTGGGGGGGCTTCTCTCCCAAGGTGCTGGCTGGGTTGGGATCTGGAGGACCAGACCTGGGCCTTCCTCAGGATCCCTCCTGGCTCCATCTCCCATTTCTCTTTCCTTTGCCCAGTCACGGTGGAGCAGCACATCGGGAACATCTTCATGTTCAGCAAGGTGGCAAATGCCATTCTCTTCTTCCGCCTTGACATCCGCATGGGCCTGCTCTACCTCACCCTCTGCATAGGTGAGAGCTGCCAGGGCACCCCTCAGCACCTGCTGTCCCCACCTGCCCTCCTGCCAGCGCTGCCTCTTGCCACGGGGCTGACCTGAGGCCTCTGTTGCTGGAGGAGGCTGCAGGGTGAGGAGTCTGTGGACTTGGGGGAAGCCATGGGGGTGGGGGGAGTGTTAGGAAGCAGCTTGGTGGGGGCTGCCCCAGGGCCCGCTCTGCCTTGATTCCCTCTGGGGAAGGAGGAGCCTCGTCCCAAACTCAGCCTGGACCTTCCTGGTGCCAGGGCTGAGGGAGCTCAGGGCACTGTCATTGCAGTGTTCCTGATGACCTGCAAGCCCCCCCTCTACATGGGCCCCGAGTACATCAAGTATTTCAGCGACAAGACCATAGATGTGAGTATCTGCTCTGGGGGTGCCAGCACAGATGTGAGTATCCCCTCCCCGGGGTGCCAGCACAGATGTGAATATCCCCTCCCTGGGGTGCCAGGGGCTCTGGAGGCTGTGCCCTGCTGACCCTGCCCCCCCCCCCCGGCAGGAGGAACTGGACCGGGACAAGCGGGTGACCTGGATTGTGGAGTTCTTTGCCAACTGGTCCAGTGAGTGCCAGTCCTTCGCCCCCATCTTCGCTGACCTCTCTCTCAAGTGAGTGGCACCCGGTGGGGCCTGCGGCGGGGCTGGGGCTTGGCCCAGCTCTGTGGCACTCACTGCCTCGTGTCCTGCCCTCCCCAGGTACAACTGCCCGGGGCTGCACTTCGGGAAGGTGGACGTGGGCCGCTACACGGATGTCAGCACCCGGTATGGGGGTGGTGACCTGGGCAGCGTGGCCTTCCTGGGGAACTCCCAGCACCGTTCCTGCTGCTGGGGGGTCCCTGCCAACCTCTGCCCCCTGACACAGGTACAAGGTCAGCACCTCGCCCCTCACCAAGCAGCTGCCCACCCTCATCCTCTTCCAGGGCGGGACAGAGACCATGCGCCGGCCACAGATCGACAAGAAGGGCCGGGCTGTGTCCTGGACCTTCTCCGAGGTGGGTGGGGCTGCAGGGCCAGGCTGTGTCCTGCACCTTCTCCGAGGTGGGTGGGCATGCCAGCCCCTGCGGCAGCACTGGGCTTGAGGTGGGTGGGCACTCTAGCCCCTGGGGCAGCACTGGGCTTAGCGGCTGGACAACACCCTGGGGCAGGTGGCACGGGGCACCCTGAGGTGCCAACCCTGCTCTCGGCCACAGGAGAATGTGATCCGGGAGTTCAACCTTAACGAGCTGTATCAGAAGGCCAAGAAGCAGGCGAAGCCGCGGGAGGAGGGGCCAGAGGAGGCCCCCGCGGCACAGGCGCCTGCCGGACACGCGGACAGGGAGACCAAGAAGGACAAGTAGGGCCGGACCCACGCTGTTGCTCGTCACCTCCTCACCCCGCGGCCCTGGCCCCACAGAGTTGCCCCGGGCCCGCTCCCAACTCGCAAAAGTCCCCGGAGCCGCCGGTCCCCAGCGAACGCTCGTGCCCCGCGCTGACAATAAACGGAGCGTGACCGTGACCGTGGCCTCTGGGGGCGGGGCCTGGGGGAGGTGCGCCCCTGCGATTGGCTGGCGGCGGGGCCTGGAGGAGATACGGCCCTGCGATTGGCTGGCAGCGGGGCCTGGGGGAGATGCGGCCCTGCGATTGGCTGGCGGCGGGGGCGGGGCTACGTGGGCGGAACCACTGAACCGGCGCGGGGGGGAGGTTTGTTACCGGCTGCCCGCCTCCGGGAGCGTGGGAACGGCGCGGGGGGCCCGACGGCAGCGAGAGGCCCGACGAAGGAGGCCGCCTCACGGGTTCCGGAGCGCCGGTCAGCTCCCACCGCCTCACTCCGTCTGCCCCCTCCCCACCAACTTTCTCTTCCTGCCCCACCACGACCATTCCCCCGAGTGGTAGAGGCCGCCGCGGCCACAGCGACCCGCGGTTGTCCCCACGCGGCAGAGCCCGGGCTCCCCTCCTGTCTGTAGCGGGCCCTGCTCTTGCCCTTTCCCCGGGGCGGCATCCCCGGACCCCCCATCTCGCCCACTCCCTCGGAGCCGGGTCTTCGGAACCCCCATACCCCCTATCCCCGCCGCGTGGGACTCCTGGGCTCACCCCTTTGTCGCCACATCGAGATCCCCTCGTGGCTGCTCCCTGCGGACTCGTCTTCCACCACCGCCCGTAGCGGGACCACTGCGCCCCTTCTCCCTGCTCCGTCCAGCGGGACCCCGGGATGGCTCCACGCGGCAGGAAGCGCGGGACCCAGCAGCCGGCGGCGGCCGAGGTCCCGGAGCGGGCGGGGGGCCCGCTGAAGCGAGCGCGTACCCAGGGAGAGGACAGCGCGGGGGGTAGCGGCCTCCGCGTCGTCATCGAGCACTGGTGAGCCGGGCTGGGCACCGAAGAGCGCGGGAGGGTCCTCGGGTGCTCCCCGATATGTTAATCCCTCCCGTGTCCCCCCAGCAAGAGCTGACGGGTGTTCGGGCGGAACGCGGCGGCGGTGAGCGAGGCCCTGCGCGGGGCCGTGTCCCACCTCCCCGTGCAGATCAACCCCCGGCAGCCGCGCCGGAACAGCTTCGAGGTGTCCCTGGTGAAGGAGGACGGCACCAGTGAGTGCTGGCGTGAGGGGGTGTGGGGGGGCTTCCCCGGCACCCCAGACCCATTTCCGCTTGTCCTCCCCAGCCGTGGAGCTGTGGAGCGGCATTGGGAAGGGGCCCCCCCGCAAGCTGAAGTTCCCCGAGCCAGAGGACGTGGTGAAAGCCCTGAAGAGCAGCTTGGCTTAGAGGGCAGCCAGGTGAGCAGGGGTAGGAGGGAGACGGGACAGGGAACTCCAGGGCCCACGCACCAATTACCTTCTTCCCACAGTCAGGCCAGGACAGCAGCTGTGGCGCGAGCATCCATGAAGAGGCACGACGAAGTGGGGGGCACTTGCCAGCCCCAGTCCTGTCTCCGATGCTGCAGCTCCGTCGCCAGCAGCCACCACTGGACCCCTTGGCTTCCCTTGCACCCCTTTGTCCCCATTCCCCAGTAAAGCACAGCAGCCCCTCAGCACCTGTCTGTCGGCTCCAGCACTTTATTTCAATGCCAGGCAACATGAGGCTGGTACAGCCCTGCCTGCCCTGCCTGTGGGTGGTGGGGGGCAGAGCTGCCCCCCTAGGTGAGGATGTCCACCTCCTCATCTGACTCAGACGAGGGCCAGGGCCAGGTGAAAATAGTGTTGGGGGGCAGGCACAGTTCCACTGTCCCCACATCCACCTCCTCCTCCTCAGGGTCATTCGGGGGGCTCCCGCAGGGCAGTTCCTGCCCACAGCCCTGCTGGATTTTGGGGGATACCTGGCCCTGCTTCCTCCAGGCTGCTCGGGTGTTCTGCCAGGGCAAGGACTGCCTGCCTGCTCTCCCCAGCACCTCCGTGTTCAGGGGACACCGCGGACCCACCACCCCTCCACCAGCCACTTCCACAGCACCAGGTGCAGTTGGGGGTTGCTGGTCCCTCACCACCTCCCAGCACTCCCCACTCTCCACCTTCCGCAGCTTCACCCTTCCCACAGGACTGGGGTGCTTGGTTCCCGGAGAGCTTGATCGCTTCAGGGCGGGGACACCAGTGCTCGCGGCGGGGCCACCTACACTGCGGGGGTCATTGCTGCCCCCATCTGCTGTGGCAGAGCTGTGCTCGGGGCACCTCAGGCAGGAGCGGTTGAGCTGCCATGGGGGTCCCAGCCTCACCAGGCGTCCCCCCAGGAGCTGCAGCGACTCGAGCTCTGTGACACGGAGGCGGCGGGCAGCTGCCAGCACCTCCTGCACCTCTTCCTGCGTGGCCTCCAGTTCTGCAGTATAGAGGAAGCGAACCAGCTTGCGCAGCACCCCAATCTTCAGTCCCCCGAGCTTCAGCACCACCCTGCGGCCCTGGGGAGGCAGCTCCCGGCTCAGCTGCTCCATGAAGAATGGGCTGCAGACGGACAGCACGCAGCAGTGGGCTGCCACCATCTCACCTGTGAGCCAACAGTGGCAGTCACCACCCTGCAGCCCCCCCTGTTCTCCCAGTGCCCCCGGGGGGTTGCAGGGGCCTGGCAGGGGCCGTCCCACCACCCACCTTCGGCCTGCAGAGCCACATCGCAGAAGACGTCCGCTCGCAGCTGCTGCTGGTGGAGGTGCTGGAAGGCCGTGCGGAACTGGCGGGTGCTGTGGTAGAGCAGCCGCGGGGTGGCCGACGGAGAGGCCATGGGCACCCTGTGGAGACAGCGTGGCGCTGGGGACGGGGGGGATTGGCACCTGCCTCCCCCCGTTTCGGACTGGCCTGAAGGCTTGGAGCGGCTTTTACGGGGCCCCCACGGGAGCACCGGGCTGCCGCACATTGTCCTGTGTGCCCTGTGCCCGGGGGCAGCCCTGGTGCCCGCTGCCCGTGCGGCCCCAGCCGCGCGCTCCCGCCATCCCGCGGGGCTCCGCTCGGCCACCAGGGGGCGCCAACCACGGCGATGCCGGGGAAGGGAACCGGCGGCTCCGGTCCGAGGTGCGACCGCGGGTTCAGGGCTCGGTCCTCTCGCCCCGAGAGTTCCCGCCTCGGTCCTCTCGCCCCGCGGGTTCCCGCCTCGGTCCTCTCGCCCCGCGGGTTCCCGCCTCGGTCCTCTCGCCCCGGCCCCCCCCCGGCGGGCAGCCCCGCGCCCACAGCGTACCTGCCGGCGGGTGGCGGCAGCCGCCGAAGTCCCGAGGCCGGGGAGCCGGTGCCGGACGCTCACGCCTCGCGAACGCCGCCTCGCGTGGCCCGGACCAGCGGCAGCCCCGCCATTGGTCCGTCCCGCGGCCAATCGCGCCCCGTGGCCAAGGCGCGGCTGCGGCTGTGGCGGGAAGGGCGCGAGGGCGGGGCTCCGGGCAGGACGGGGGGCCGAGGCAGGAGGCGGGAGCAGGCGGGAGCCGGGAGCGGGCGGGGGGGGTCGCCGGGAAGAGGCTGCTATGGCCGCCGAGATGAGGCCCCGGGTGCTGCCCTCGGTGCTGCCCTTGCCGCACTGGCCGGGGGGCTGGCGGCACGAGCTGCTGTTACCACCGAGCGGGGCTTTGCTGAAGCAGCCCTCAGGCTCCGGGGCGGGCAGGGCGGCAGGACACGCGTCCCGGGTGCCGCCCGGTCTGTGCTTCCCCGATTTCTTCCCCGAGCGAGAAGGGGAGCGGGGCTGGCCCATTCTGTTCGTCCTTGGCACTGCTGAGCTCGAGGTGACCGGGACTCAAACCGGAGCGTGCCCGCAGAGCAGCCCCTGGCTGGGGCTCTGGAGTTCATCAGGTCAGAGCCCTGGTTTTTAATTTGTTGTGGCTTTGTGTGTGGGAATTGGCATTTTCACGCCTCTCCAAGGCCCCTCGGGGCGCAGGGACAGCAGGATTCCGCAGGGTACGATGGCTGGTGGGTGTTTTGGAAGCTGTCCTTCATGTAGACGATGCTGCCTACTTATTTTGAAAGTATTT
Source organism: Corythornis vintsioides (assembly GCA_025447755.1). NCBI lineage: Eukaryota > Metazoa > Chordata > Aves > Coraciiformes > Alcedinidae > Corythornis > Corythornis vintsioides. The sequence continues at coordinate 8,429 of JAOEGS010023121.1, forward strand.
TGTCATTTGATAATGCTTCCATTGTAGAAACATCTGCATCAGTCGCTCCACACGCACGAAGAACGGTTATAATCATCCAGCCTGAGTGCTGGGAGATGTTGGCAGGTCTCACAAACAACCACAGTGGGTGGATGTCTCAAAAGCTGCAGGAGAAGAAGAGTTTAAATCACGCTGTAGATTTTAAACCTCTGAAGTTTTCAAATGCAGCATCATCCCCTGATATTTTCCTTGGCTTTGCAGATAGATTTTCATCTGGTTTGACATGGGAGGGGGGATTATTTTCTTTGTTTTTGCTGTGTGCAAAATGGACACAAACCAAGAGCCTGGTGCTGGTCCCAGGCCAGCAGCTGCTGAGGTTAGTGGCAGTCATTCCACTGACCTCGGGCGGCTTGGAGCTCTGCTGTAAATACAAAAGGATATAGCAAAACAAGTAATTTTGTATCAAAGTGCTATCATATGCTCATAAAAATAGAAGAAAATACAGATGCTGCCTCCCCCAGCCCTTGCAATCTTTTGGAATTACAATGATCAGAGCTGTCCCCTGGAAAGCTTGAATTCCCTGGGAGCAGATAGATGCAGGCACTGACTGAGGGACCTCCCTGATGATGTCAGAGCCTGACCACCACTGCCTCATGGTTTTAAACTGTCCCCAGCCTGCTGCTTGCCCACGGGTCACAGTGGCTCCTGTACCTTCAGCCTCATCCCATCCCTGGAAAAATCCCCATGGGAACGACCTTCAGCTTCAAAGATCTCCACACCCACGGAGCAGAGGCGTGACTGGTCCTAGGACACAGTGAGCTGCCATGGGCTTCCCCACTGCTCATAGTATTTTGTGTCATGGCCTGGTGACATGGGGACAGCAGAGAAGGGAGAAGGGATGTTTACTGAGGGGGATCAGAAGCAAAGCTGAGAGGAAAACCTCTTCCTCTCCAGCCAAGCCTGAGATGCAGGCGGATGCTCTGACAGGCAGCTTGCACGTAGCAGGACATCAGTGGAAATCACTTTCTAGCGGGGCAGGGACATCAAGGGAAAGACAGAGCCAGGATGAAGCAATATGACAAAAAGCTAAGTGCGGTATGAGAGGAATTCCCCCTGCCATCAGCAGGGGAGGCAACATCCTGAGCACTGGAGAAGTCCGAATCTTTGGTGCTGGCTTGGAGACACGAGCCACCACCCTCATGCAGCCTCAGCCGGTGCCTGTACAGCTTTGCTGCCAGGGGAGGTGGAAAGGCAGCCCTTGCTCTGCCTATTTCACCAAGACCACCAGTGGTTGGGAGGGGAGATATACCCACCTTTCCTCCCCTGCCTTTCATGTGGCATAAGTCCCCTCCTGGGCTAGTAGCCAAGGACAAGGTTCACCTGGCCACCTTGCTGTGGCAGTGGAGGATTGAGCCACATATGCTTGTGCACCCCAGGGAGAAAGCCAAGTCATGGCTGAGCTTTCCCCTCTGTGTGCCTCTTCCCACTCCTAGGGCCATTCCAGAGGTGATAAGAGGGTGAGTAACCCACATCTGTCCCTGCCCTGGGACACACTCAGAGCTAGTGATGGTTCTATCTGTAGGAGGAGGAGCATGGAGCTGAGCATGAGCATCACTTTTACTATTACCCAGAACCAGGTAATCTACACTGGAAAAAACACTGGCACCCTTCTGTCTCCTTGACCCCTCTTTAAGCACTGACGTGTGTGCATCTCTGCCAGAATTCACTGGCTAAAGGTCTGTGACTGTGGCTCTTGCCTCCACGCCAGCAGAAAGTATGTGACAGTGAATCTTCCCATCCTTCCTTCAGGTGCTCAAGAGCTGGATACCTGGGGCACAGCCTGGGCTTCCTTGTGGCTAGGGCCCAGGCTTCTGTCCTGGGCAGGTGGCTGGGCAAGCCCTGGGTGACTCAGGTGGTCAGGAATGTCAAGCAGGGTTCGTCTCCAGTGGGACTCACTGGGGAGGAGAAGGGAAGGTGTCTCAGTCTGAAGGCAGCCCAAACATGCTCTGGCTCCCCAGGCTTCCTTTGCAGTTGGTGGGAGGAGGGGCCTCTCCAGAGCACAGGTCGTGTCTTCCCAGTGTCTCACAGGCTTTCAGATCAGCAGATTCTGAGCTGAGTTCTTTATGAGAAACGAAGTTCTCATCTTGGGTCTCACTTGCAGCCACAATTTGTTTTCCAGCAGTGTCCCCTTTTGCTTTCGTTGCTGCGCTGCAGCACAGGAGCTGCCTCCCCCCAGGGAGGCACCTCGTCCGTTGCTGCAGCCACCACTGAGGGAAGGACAAAGGCAGGGGACTGTGGCTGGGAAAGGAGCTAGCAGTGGAGAGAGGAAGAAGGACTGTGAGTAACAATAGATCATCGCAGAGCTGGGAGGGAAGATTTCTATGCATGCTGCAGTCGCTTGCACATTTGAGACAAAGATGTAACTGGGGTTTGGCAGTCCCAGAGTGCAATGGAATGCAGCCAGGTCAGGTGTCAGAGGTGAACAGAGCCAGTGTGCAGGCAGGGGAGAGCCCGAGCACAGCATCGTGCTTTCCTCCAGCCCAGTGCAGTGCCAGGCATCTGGAGTTGCCCAGCGCTGCTCTGGGGAGGTGTCAGGTTGGGAGGTGTCAGAAATCCCGGGGATAGGCAGGCGAGGGCAAATTACAGGTGGGACTTGCTTTTTTGCCTGGTATCTTCGATTTAGGGCTGAAAAGCTCCAGCAGCCCCAGGTTCCCTCCTGTCCTTTAATTCTGGCGTCTGACAGCCGTCTCACCCCAGCCCTGAACACTTCCCCTCCTGCAGGGGGAAGACAACAGCCTGTCGGGATTCCCATAGGAAAGGGGCTGCGGAAGCGCCTCATTATCCTGGCTAAGAACAATGCAGGCCATCAGTGGGCCAGGAACAGTCCCCCCTGCCTCCTTCCCCCCTGCCCCCCTCCCCGCTCCGGCCCGTGCAGCACCGCTCTGCTCCGTAAACACTCTCGCCCTGCTCCCAGGGCAGCTGCCGGGATGAAAGGGGATGCACAAGATGTTATTACACACAATTACTGTAAACGAGGGGAATTTTCCCATGCTGGTAACATCTCCTCTTCCCAGGAAGCAGTGGGACAGACTCTCTGCCATGGGAGTTTTAATCAAACAAGAGTGTGCTCTACTGGGTGTGCCGAGGCCAAAGGATCAGGGTTCAGCCTGCTTTCAGAAGTAAGCAGTCTTGGGTGCTCTGGAGCTGCTGGGGCACAGAGCTGGAGCTGACTGTGCCCTGACAGACCCTGTGCAGGCCTCTGAGAGAAGCTGCCACACGGAGCCAGCAGAGCCATGTTCCAGCAGCACGCCTCATCTCTGAAGAAACTACAGACTTCAAAGGCTGTTCAGTTTCTGGGCTGATTGAAACAGCAACAACATGGCAGTGTACCAGGCACAGCAGAAGGATGCCCTGGGCGTTCTGTACCGGTGGCCACTTGCCTGTTGTCTGTGTTGGAGCAGCCATCTGCCACACGGTGTCCCCTGCCATGTGCTGGGCAGCGCTGCCTGCGTCGCCCACACCTTTACACACGGGTGAAGCCTTAGCACGATTCCTGCACCCTGCTCCTTGCCACCCACCTTCCTTGGCGTGGGGTGGGAGGACCAAATAATTCAGGTGATGATAGGGGAGGGTGAGAAGGGGCACTGGAGGCCACTCTTGGAATCCACCAACGGACTGAGATAATTTGTGAGCCGATGTTGAGCAGCTCCATCTGATCGCCCCCTCTACTAGCACCCGAGGTTTTGTGCAGTTTTCAGCCCTGCTTTGCCCAAGCAAAAGGGCAAGACACCTGTGCCCACCCATGTGCCCCACCAAGAGCCTCTTGCCCAAACAACCCAAGCAGGGGCCCTTACAGCCATGGCAACCTGCGCTGGAGGAGCAAAGGGCCTCGGCACTTCTTCCCCGAAAGAGAGCTGTCCGTTCAGAGGTGTCAGAAATCCCGGGGACAGACGGGTGAGGACTCTTTCCAGAACGAATTACAACAGCACATCTTCCCCACCCATCGCCAGGTTACAGGAACTCGCCCACTCACCCTCCTCCCTGTCTGGACAGAGGAAGGGACGGCAGATGAGGATTGATTGTGGTCTGGGGGAGTTGTCGCTCCAGGCGCAGGGCCGAGAGGAGCCCCGATTCGCTCATGGTAGGTGACACGGAGGGCGAAGGCGTGCGGGGCCGGGGTTTCGCCCCACCTTCCTCCGCGGCAGACCCGCACCCGGGGTGCAGCGTGTCGCCTCCCGGGGCAGGATCTCTCGGCCGAACCCCTGCCCTGGAGGAGAACCCCGCCGGAAGGGACACTCCCCTGGGGGCCCGGACCCCAAGCGGCAGAGCCTTCGGGACAGACCCTGCGGGACAGTCCGCTCGGCACACGGTCACCCCCAGGGAGGGCCCGGCCGCGACCCGCCCCTCTCCTCCAGCGGCACGCGGCATTGGCGGGACGGGCCCCGCCGAGCTCCGCCCGCTCCGGCGCGGGGCGCGCTGACGCCGGGGGAGGAGCCGCGCCCCGCCCCGCCCCGCGCCCCGCCGGAGCAACTTCCATTTTAGGTGCGGGAGCGGCGCGGGGCGCACGGTGCGGCCAGGCCTGGCCCGACCCTTCCGGAGCGCTCTGCGTCCACCGGCGCCCCACAGCCCAGCGCGGCCCCGCAGCCCGACCCCGCAGCCCGACCCCGCCCGCGGTTCTCGCCGCTGACCGGGCGTCTCGCCTCCGTGGTGTGTCCCTGCGGAGTGAGCTCCGCGGCCGTGCCGCCGCCGCGGGGCCGGACCACAGCACCGTCAGCACCCCCGCGCCTCGGAGGAGCCTGGCCACGGTGAGTCCTGCTCGTGGCGACCCCGCCGCCGGCTGCCCCGGCTCGGGGGAGCAGAGCCGGCGCCGACCGGGCGCCGCACGCCCCCGCGGCGGGAGGGGGCGAGCCGGCCCTCGCCCTTCCCGCGGCCCTCCTGGTGGGCCCGGGGCTCCATCGTGCTCCCCCGCCGGGGCCGGTTGGGTCCGGGCCCCAGAGGCCTTGCCGCTACCCGGGAGCGGGGTGGCAGGTGGGGCCGCGCCCCGTGGGGCCGGTCGGGGCGGTGGGGGCCCGTCCCTGGCGAGGGCGCTGGCGGGGCCCGGCCCGCCCGGAGCGACACAAAGGCGGCGGGACCGGGGGCCGTCCCGCTCCCCACCCGTAGCCGGGTCGCCGCCTCCGCCGTTCCGCCCGCCCGGAACAAAGGCGGCCCGTGTGCCAGGTCCCCGCGGCCGGCACCGGTCGGGCCTCCGCCTTTTCGCCGCCTTTGTGCGAGGGTCGGAGCTCAGCCCCGCCGCGGAGCCTCTGCCGGGACGCGACCCCGGGTCTGCAGCTCTGCTGCCCGCTAGCAGTCCCGGTCCGGCCGTCCGGCCTCGCCTCTGCCCAGGACGCGCCGATCCGCAGCCCGGGCTTCGCTGCGCCTTTGTTCTGGTAGGGAGGGGGCTGTAGCGCCGGGGAGTGTCAGGTGCGCGGGGCTGCCAGTAGCTCCCCTTGGTGCGCTAGCGCCGAGCTGCGGAGCGCACTCGGCCACCGGAGCCGCAGCGAGGAGCGACACCGGGATTCTTCCAGGGCAGGCGCAGCCCTGCTGCCCCCCGCTCCCGGGTCTCCGGGCTTCACCGGCTGCTTTGCTTCAGCTCCTCCGGCCGCACTGCCGTGTAGCGGCAGCTCTGCTGCCTTCCCCACCGCCAGCACCTTTTGTCGAGGACTCTGACTTTCTGCAGCGTTGCTTTCCCCTGCAGCGTAGCTGCTCCGGCTTCTCCTCGGAGCATTGTGGAGAAGACAGTTTGGGGTTAACGTGCAGAAGTTTGGGGGTGTCTCTGTCACGAGCCTGTCTCTGCCCACCCCACGGAGGGAAGCTGGGCACTGCCGTTATGCCCCTGGGCTTTGAGCGAGGGAGCCTGGACAACAAAGCTTCCTCTGATTGTTGGAGAGAGGGCTGGACCTTCTGGAGGTGCCTCCCTCTCTGGAGAGGGCTTGGTGCCCAGGCTGTTCCGCAGACCCATGACAATGGGGTAACAGGGTGTCATCTGGGAGACCTGGGCTGCCCCTCCCTGTAGGGAGCCCAAGGCAGTAGCAGAGGCTCCTGTCCCTGCGGAGTGGCACCCAGCCTTGTGCAGGCTTCTGCCCAGCCACCCATGAGACAGAGGGTGATGTCTGGGTGCCTGTGGGGGCTGCCTGGGAGCTGTTGTGGGCTCTTAACTACACCTGCCTGCAGTTTCAAGTGGTGGTCCCCCTGCAGTGAGGGGGTGATTTTGGACTCGTCAGCCGTGTTTCTTAGTGTGGTGTTGAGAACAGGCTTGTCCTCAGCTTTGCAGGGAGCAGAGGAAGCTCAGTGTGTCTGGGACTCAGGCATGCAGGGGACCCCACAGTCAGTGGTTGCAGCTTGAGTTTGAAGCTGCTGCTTCTGTGCTTTGCTCTTCCCTTCCCAAGCTCTCCCTGGTGTGGTGAGGTGGGGTGAGCAACTGGCTGGTGATGTGACTCTGATACCCACAGCAGACGCTCCTGTGCGTGAGGGATCTGCAGACTTGGCTGTGGCTCCCACTGGAGCAGCGGGGCAGTGTTCATGGGTCTCTGTGAAGCAATGTGTTGAAGAGCTGAGACAGGAGAATCCTTAGGCTTTTTTCCCTGTAGTTCCCTTGCTTGATCCATCTTTATCCCAGCACTTTCTTGAGGCAGGTTCTCTCGCCTGTCAGTGTTTACTTGTCTTTTTTTTTCTTTAAAGCACACAACTGTAAAAAAAAAAAACCAAACAACAAAAACCCGTTCCTTCTACTCGGCTGAACTCGGCCGGGGCTCTGCTGCACGCAAATGACAGTCCTTTATGATGTGTGGCATTTGCTGGAAGCTTGCACAGAGCCTTCCTGGAAGGGGTGGGAGGATGAAGGGCTCTCTTCGTGGAGCGTGCTGGGCTTGCCTGAGCTGCAGCAGAGGGGAGAGCCTCCTCCCTTCCTCCTCGGAGGTCAGGCTCCCATCCTTGTGGCTGAGGAGCCCTTGAGGCCATGCCTTCCCTAAAGATGGGCTGGAAGTCAGATGAATGGTCCAGCCCAGACTGCACAGCCAGTGTTTCAAGTTGCCTCCTATCCCTTTCCTCCTCCAGCCTCTGGTGTGGAGATAAGACCTATGTTCATTGTGTCTGTGCTGGGGGTGGCTTTAGGACACCCAGAAAATAATAGCACACCTTGGACTGCGCCTGGAAGGCTGTTGGCTTCTCAAAATAGCTTACCAGTGTCTGTGACCTCAGGGGAGTGTGCTGGCTAAATCTCTCGGTTTCTCTTCCCCCAACCCCTCAGAACTGTCTCTTGTTTGCTGCTTGCAAGGATGGAGCCCTCTCCCAAGACTGGTGGTACTGTCTCCAGGGAGGTACAGAGCTTTCCTCCTGGTGCTAAAACCCCCTGCTCCTGCTTTCTGACAGTGTGGAGCTGGTTTGGCCCATAAAAGGCAACAGGTGTTGCCTGGATGGGGTGACAAAACCTGAACCTGCTGGGTGATTCAGACACCTCCTCTGTGTGACACAGGGCTTGGCTGGGGGAGGAGGTTATCTTCGGATGGATGCAGCAGTTCCTCTTGCCACAAGCCTGTTGCAAGGGGGCTGGAGTTATGGGCTCTTGACCAAAGCCTTGAGTTTCCTAAGGTGGCCGCAGCCTCTCTTTGCCTCTCGCCACCCGAGGAGGCTGTCCTGGGGGGAAGTTGTTTCTCAGAGCCAGTTCATGTACTGGAAACTCCCAGCAGCAGGCTGATGAGTCGGTCTGGCTCCTGCCTGTCTTGTGCTTGTGGCTAATCTGCCTTCCTGCCCACCCAGGGAGGCTGGTGTTGCCTTGCCTGTCGCTGGTTTGGCACAGGGTGCCTGTCCAGTGGCTGCTGCATGCAGGGACTGACCCGTGGGTTGATTTTTCTGTCGTTCCCCCATGGCCCCAGCCTGCTGAGTGGGCTTTGGGTTGGCAGCATGACCTTCGGCCAGCACTGCCCCCCCTTCCCCTGTGGACAGAGCGTGAGGCTTCCCCATGCTGCCTCCTTGCAGAGTGAATGGTGGAGATGAGGTGGCTGCTGGGGTGGGGGCAGAAGGGGGTAAATAAGGAGCACAAGCTGCTGGGCATGGTGCTAGGATGGTGAACCCTTAACCAGAGTGCTTGTCACCTCTGCCTTCATCTCTTTTCAGCACTGAACAACTGTAGATGGGAGACTGGTGGTGGGATGCCCAGTGGGCATGGGCCTTGGACTGAGGTTGGAGTGAAAGTGTCCTGGGCAGCTTCCTCCGCATTTGGGGAGATGATCCTTGCACGCCTGCAAGGAGCAGTTGCAGAGTAGTGATGAGTGCCTGGGAGCTTGTCCCTGTATCCCTAACCTTGTGCTGCAGGTCCACAGTGACTTTGTGCTGAAAAGCTCTTGCCTACTGCAGAAATGCTTGTGCTGGTGTGGGGCTGGGACCTGACCCAGGCTGAGCACTTCACCCATGTGTTTGTTTTACAGTTTTTTGCCCTGATGGCAGAGCAGGATTTCTTTTATGAAACCACAGCCGTGGCCTTTTGGTGTGGCAGAAGGTGAGGTGCTGCCAGGGTGTCGGTGGGTGTACAGATGTCCTGTCTGGCTCCAGGGCTTGGCAAAAGTTCTGATGGGGTGTCTGTTCAGGCCAGGAGGGCCTGGCCTCCCTGCACAAGTAGAAAGGATCTGGGTGAGTCAGGAATTGAACCCTGCAGCAGCTGTCCTGTAGCCTGGTCAGGGTGGTGGTGCAGTCCTGGCAGTGCTGCTCAGGAATCTGCAGCCCCAGGATGGTGCATGGACATCCCCTTCTGCCTGATCCTGGGTGGGCTGGTGTGTGTGAGGGCAGGGACTGTTACTGTGCCTCCATCCCAGCCCTGACAGCTCCTGTTCTCTGGGCGTTGGTCCTAGTTACAGCAAACGCTGCTCAAAGTTCACCCTCCTGCCCCTAGCCCATCCTGGGAGCAGAGGGAGCTTTGCTGGCTCCTGTGGGAGCTGCTGTGTGTGGGGAGCAGGCGGCAGGAGGAGCGGATCCTTCCCTCATCTTCAGTGGCCCATGCAGCTGTAGGAGCAGCTTCTCGGTGGGAGAGCGATTGGGACCTCTGGGTGAGGGGTGGGCTCTATGTGGGAGCAAGGTGGCCCACTGTGGAAGTTGGGTGGCCTCAGAGCAGATGAATGTGGAGATCTGATTCCCCCTGGTCAGGAGGACAAAAGGCATCCTGCTCAGCTGATGTATTTCCCCCTGGCTCTGTCTTGTGGCACTGGGGCTGTTTTCTGAAGAGCTCCCAGCTCCTTTCCTGGCCCAGTAACTTTGAAAGGGCTGTTGGTGCTGGGCACATGCATGTGGGTGGGAGGGCGTGTGTTGAACTGCAAAGACGAGTTTTTCCGAGCTGGAAGGGTGGGTCACCGGTGTGTTTGGCTGCTGCGGGCAGGCCCCTTGCCCAGTGGAGTAACACATTCCTGGGGCGAGTTGCTGCACGCAGCATGGGGCTGCCGGGCTCGGCTCTGGGCTCAGGGCTGCCCGGCTCACTGCGGGCACACTTGTTGCCCAGCTGCAGGAGAAGACGTCACTCCACCTTGTGCTCACCAGGGTCTTATGGGGGAGGAAGGGGATGGCCTGGGGGTGCTTCTGGGAGAAATTTTCTCGCGTGTGGGAAGACGTCCTGTGCTAGGCTGTGTTTAGCACTCTTTGTCTCTGCTCCTCTCCATCTCGGTTTTGAACGGCAGGAGGGAGTTCCCAGGGCCCTGCAGCTCCCCTCCAGAGCACACTGGTGCTGCAGATGGAGAAACCTGCTTACACTTGATCTCTGCCCAGTCTACAGCAGCTGGCTTGTGGAGAAAACCACTTCCCCTTCCCATTCTCCTTCCTCGGGTAGCAAGGGGAGCCACCCTGGGCAGGGCTGGTGGATGGGCATGAGGAGCAAGGCTGTGGCGGCAGCCTCATGCCACGAGGGGAGCTTGTGGCTTGGCCCGGGGAGTCCATGTCCTCTCTCTGGAGGCTTTGGAAACACCATGAAGTGTGAGGTGGCTGTGTGTGTCTGTGCACCTGGTGGAGCTGTACAGATGAGCTGTGTGAAGGGAAGCTGGAGAGCAACAATCCCAGTCGCTTGTAGTCTTAGTGAGCTGGTGTTGTGCTTGGGGTGTTAGTGCCTCCTCACCTCTGCAGAACTAGGACATGGTGCACCCAGCCATGTTCTCATGGGGCTGAAGAAAGTGTCTTCTGCCCTTCACTTGCAGGATGCCCCAGGCAGGAGTATCCTAACTCTGTGAACATGGAGCCCCTCTGTTTTCTGGAGGCAGGATGCTCTCGCAAGCTAGTCAGGCACCTGGTCTCCTGGGTGGACCACACTGACCTCCTGGCTGGTGTGGCTGGCTTGAGGCTAGGCCTGGTGGTGCCTGTGCCTAGCGTAACCTGTCTGGTTCCAGGGTGTCTGCTGGTGGGCCGGGGGCGGCAGGGAGCGGCGCTTGGCAGGACGCTGTGTTTAGAAGCTTGCAGGAAAGGGAAGTCACGATGTCATCTCCTGTCTGACCAGGAAACAAAGGTTTCCTTCCCTTCAGCTCATGCAGGAGCCTGGGAAGCTGCCTCTCAGCAAGCAGGTTGGGGGAGCAGTAGCCAGAAGTGGCACCAGCAAATAATCTGGGCAAAGGATTGTGGTAGTATAAAGTCGCACCATCCCTGATGTGTGAGTGCTGGCTCGTGCCAGCCTGTGTGCACCTTGGCTGGCACTGGGCACTAAGGGTACTGAAGGGCAGCAGCCCTGTTTCCTACCCCTAGCTGTGCCCTGGCTCTTGCCCGCTGCTCCTCTGGGGGCTTTCCTTTGCCTGTTCGCTGACCTTCCTTGGCAGGGCCCCCTCAGCTGTCTCCAAGTGAAGGTGTGTGCAGTTCGGTAGCTGGCACCTGATGAGGTCATGCCGAGTGGAGCTGGGGATTTCAGCCCAGCCCTTGGGTGACTCTTCCTGTGACTCAGCCTGCCGGGGCGCTACCTGTTTGTGGAGCCTGGGCTGGTAAGGGGAGGACAGAGGTAGTCCCGCTTCTCCTGGGCCACTCCTTTGTGCTGCCCCTGCAAGTACAGTGTGGCTTATTCTTGGCAATTCCCTCCTTGCTGCTGCCAAACACGACTTTGCTGCCTGCCAGTTCGCTCAGCCTGTGGAGGGGAGAGCTCGTGGCCTCTGGCAGAGGGAAGGGTGCCCTACCTGCCTCCAGGGTGCCTGGGTCTCCCCTGGGTGGGGTTGCTAGCATAGCTGGGAGGCCCCGGGCTCTTGCACTTCTCCATGCTCCTGATGATGGTTTCTTGGTGACTTCAGTGCTTTGTGCAGGGAGCTGGATAATAGAGGATGTCTGTTGTGATTCCCACTGTGGTTCCAGTCCACTTGCCTTGGTGCACTAGTCAGAGGAGAATCGTTAGGGCTGCCCACGGGGCTTGGCTGCAGGTGTTGGGAGAGGAAATGATCTCGGGTGGCCTCCCTGGGAAGAGGATTCAGGGGCTGCAGCATGGGCTCGGTGATGGGGAAGGGAGCCCGAATCCACTGGCAGGAGCTGCCTTGCTGCTCTGCTGGAGAGGCTGCTCGGGGCTGCCGCTTGCTGTGGGGGTTGTGCCCGTGGCCTCATGGAGGGAGGCTTCCCTTAATCCTGCTGGGAATGCTGTCTGGGTTGTGGCCTCCTTGCTTCGGGACAGCCAGCAGCAGATGTGAGCCCTCGAGGAGATGAAATCTGCCCCGGGACGAGGCGCTGGAGCAGATTTGCCGTCAGCCCAGCCCCTGTCTCCCTCCACGTGGGCTGGGGGTGGGGGCAGCTCCCGCGGCGCTGCGGCCTTGGCTTTAGTGGAGGGGACTTTGCTCCCTGGACTCTTCCAGCACAGCCCTTATCTCTGCGGGGCCGGGCTGGTGTTTGCTTTCGCTGCGGGAGAGGCAGCCGAGTGGGAAAGTTCAGCCTCGGCAGCGGGTGGGGGAGAGGCGGGTGAAGGGCAGGAAGGCTGGCAGGGCTGGAGGGTGGGGGGCGGCACCGAACTTCGGTACAGTGCGGGGGGTCCAGGCGAGCCCTCTGGGCACGGGGGCACCTCATGTCCGCCGGCGAGGTGGCCGCTGTCCCGTGAGCGCGGCGGGGAAGCTGCCCCGCGATGTTCTGCTCCGGGGCTGCTGCCGCCTTCCCTCCCGCAGGCCCCGGGTAAAGCGGGAGCCGCGGCTGCCGAGCGTGGCCGGCCCCGGGAATGCTCTGGCCCGGTTCCCAGCGCCCGGCGCTGTTTGTTCACCGCTCGCCCTGCTCTGGCGCTGCTGTGACAGGAAGCGGGAACGCCGCGGGGGGAGGGAGGGGGCGGCCGGGGATGTGCCTGTGAAATCCCTTTGTCCCTGCGAGCGCTCAGCTGCGAATTCCCACAGAGAGGAGAGAGCCGCCTTTGTGCTGCTGCCGGCTCCCGGCGTGCACATCTCCCGGGCATGGGGCGGCAGGGGCGGCAGGGCTGCTGCTGTTCCCGGCCTGGGGGGGGACCCGTGCAGCGGATCCCAGCGGGAGCGGGGCCGGCGG
>JAOEGS010023122.1:0-25938 GCA_025447755.1 Corythornis vintsioides
AGTATTATCAGTTTTTAGCAGAGAAAGGAGATGTACAAGCACAGGTAAGATGAGGTTCACCTGATGGCATGCAAAGGGAGCGGCGCGACCCGAACAAAAGGGGCCGGGCGGGCGGCACCCCCGCACCGCACCGCGCAGCCCCGCACCGCACCGCGCGTCCCCGCTCACTTGGAGGACCAGCCTCGCCACTTGACCAGGTACTCCAGCTTGCCCTGCGGGGAGAGAGACGGAGAGAGGCGAGTTAAGGACGGGCGGGAGGCGGCGAGGGGCGGCCGGGGGGGGCGGTTGGAGGTGGCCGGGGGTAGGGGGTGGAGGTGGGGGGGGGGGCTCGGCGGGTCCCACCTTGCGGAGCCGCTTGCTGAGGATGCACTCGGCGGCGAAGACCTGCTCTCCCACGCTGCTTAGCTCCTCCATGGCCCCGGACCCGCGCACACGCACACACAAGGGGAGCCCCCCGGGCGCGCTCCCGACGACGCCGGCCGCGCGCGCGCGTCCCCGCCTCCACCCCCCCCTTCTCCATCCTCGGCGCGCCCCCCGGCACAATACGGTGCGCGCGCCCCCGGTGGATGGAAAGGGGGGGGGAGAGTTGGCAAGGAGGAGAGGGGGGGGTCCCCAAATTCCCCGCTGGCCAATGGGGAGCGGAGGGCGGGGCGATCGGGGGGGCGTGTGGGGGGGAGGCATTGTCTGTGCGCGACCCCTCCTCTTCCTGCCCGCGGGGAGGGGGCGGCTCTTGCTCGGCCGGAGCGGGGACAATGGGGGACAATGGGGACGGGCTCGCGGCTTTGTCCCCCTGGGTGCGGAGGGGGAAGAGTTGGGGCAGTGCGGGGGGGATGTCACCAACGCGGGGGCTGTGCGTGCTGAAGGCGGGGAAGGATGCTCAGCGGCGTGAGGAGGGGGCTCGGCGGGCAGGGGGGAGTCGCGACGGCGTGGGGTAGGGTTCTGGGCTGCGCAGCGCTGTCCCCTGCCCGGCCACCCGAGGTTCCCCCCTCGGGGACAATGCAGCGGCCGGTGTGCGGGGGTGGGGGGACGCGACTCCCGCACCCTCCCGGGCTGGTTCCCACCGGTTCGGAGCGGCACGTTTTTGGTTGTGAAATAGTTGGGTTACAATGGAATAAACGGGGAATTTTCCTCAGCTGTGTCCGTGAGCAGGACCTCGCGGTGCCGGAGCCCGGTGCGGTGCCGGAGTCCGGCCCGGCCCAGAATGGTCTCCCCGCGCCAGCGAACGCGGTAGCGGCCACGCCGCGGCACCGCGCACCATCGGGGCGTGCAAGGCGGCGTGCGGAGCTGCTGCACGGCGCTGTGGGCGTGGAGCAATGAAATATGGTGCTTCTCGGGCATGGAAGAAGATGAGTCAGCACCTCAGGGAGTTCACAACCGCCAGCCCGCAGCCTGCGATTAACCGTGCAGGAGCCAGCGGGGAATGAATTTCGGTAGCCCGGGTGCCCGCGGCGCTGAGGGGCTGAGCGGGACCCGGACGGGCGATGGGGTGTCCTGGGCGTGGGGCCTCACCCCGGGCAGTGCCGTCTCCGGTAAGCGATGATGATGCTGGGTTTAGAAAAAGCCTTTTTTTTTTTTTTTTGAGCTGCAGGCTGTCGCGGTGGGCTGTCCCCGCTGCAGGGGATGATGCTGCTGGAGAGCCCCGGGATGACGGAGGGAGAACAGCGGCTTCGTTAGCGGAGCGGGGCTGGCTGGGGGTCTGCCGGACGGTGGGTGTGCCTGGGGCGCTGGGTCAGTACCGGGTAATTGTCCTGTGTCGAGCGCCATCACGTTTTATCGTTTTCTTTTCACAATCACCGGGTTGTTCGCTGAGCAGGAGAACTGTTAGAAGCATCATTATTTTATTTAACCGAAGGTGACACAGAAATGCAGCTCAGCGTTGCACTTTTGCTTTCTTTAGAGTTCATTTACCTTTCGTCTGCTCTTTGTGTGCAGCACCTCTTAAATTTTAGCGAGAAAACGTGTGTGACTTCTCGTCCCCACGCGCATGAGCCGCGGGCACACGCAACACGGCGCGAGTGACCGGTGTGCCCGGCGCTCGGGGTGAGCAGCGTGTGGCATGTGGGAGAGATGAAAATGGGCCCCGATTCGGGTGTTGCTGGGTGGGCTCTTTTCCCAGCCGCCCCTTGGTGCTGGTGCAAGGATGGAAGAGCTGGTCTGGCGCTTCCCGGAGCGAGAAGAGGCAGCTGGTGTGAGCGGAGGAGCTGGAGCCAGAGAGAGACTGGGGGTTGGACGTGGGAGCTGCCCTTGGCATTGGGGTCTCTTTGGAGACCAAGTGCAGCATTTCGGAGGCTGGTGCCCGCTGTGGGGCTGTGCCAGCAGCGTTGTCCCTGACCCCGAGTGGGCAGCCCTGACCGGTTAATTTCCAACAATACCCTGTGTTTCTTTAATGCTGTGCAGACCCAGAACTGTCTGTGCTCCTGCTCGTGCCTCCCCATCGATGGGCAGCCAAGTCCCATCGCCTGTCGGGGTGAGGAAAGGGACTGCGTGGCTCCATGGACTGGAAATCTTCATTATATCCCACTTTACTGGGAACCAGTCCTGGGCTGCAGTGGGCTCCATGCTTTCTGCCAGTTCCCCCCAGTTTGTAGCTGCGGGTTGTTCTGGGTAGCTGAAAAGCTGCATGTGATGCAGGGGCAGAGAGGATGTTTCCTCCGAGTGCATAGCACCCCCAGCCCCGGCTGTTGTCATTCTGGGGTGGCAGCTTCCTCAGGTTACTCACAGGTTTCCCATGATATGGTATCTGTAGTGGAGCCGTGTGGTTGAATGAAAAACACCACTTCTTCTCAGTAAGGAAGAGAACAAACCACTCCGAGCATTAAAAAAAAAGCCTGAACCTGCAGCTTTGAAATTTGCAAAAACAGGAAACGAATAATAATTTAAAAAAACCCTACATCTGTTTATATGTTAAAATCTTGAGAGTGATCCAGATCATTTGCTCTTGGGCTCAGTGATAGCAAAATGATGCTGCTGAAGTCGTAGCTGCCTGCACCTTGCCAGTGCTGGAGGTTCCAGCCCAGCATTGCTTGACTTTGAATGAGAAATGGTCTGTGAGTGCCTTTTAGCTGCTGCCCTCCTGCCTTCTGTGGCTGCTGCCAGCTCCCCAGGGCAGAGCAGGGCCAGTGGCTGCATGATGGAACCAAGGACAAAGAGGGGTGTAGCTGTGAGGGGAAACCTGAAGGGGTTACAGGTTCTGGGACGTCCCCTTTCTGCTTAGTCAGCTTCCCTGGGCATTGCTGGCTGGAGCTCCTGCAAAGACTGCCCTGGCTGGGGCAGAGCTTCTGGGGATGAGAGGAAGATGCCCACCCAAAGCTGCAGCTCCCCCTGCAAGTGCCTGAGGGCTGAATTCAAGTGCTCTCCACCCCTGACAGAGATTTCACCTTCAGGGAGAAACTCGGGAACAGGCAGTAAATAGCTTGGCTGCCACATTCCACAGCTCCAGCCGAGCTCGGTGACAGTGGAGCCAATAAACTCAGCAGTCGCTGAGAAAACCTTTGGCATCTTAAAAACGAGACTCAGGACTCCTGAACTAATCTGGTGGAACATAATTTCGTAGCTCTTCCCAAGTATGCCAGACATCCCAGGAATGCAGCATATCCCGTGTTACCTCGGTAGCCGGGGGGCGGTCAGGCTGGGGTGGAGGTTTGCTTCAAGGAAGGTGTTCACCCAAAGACCAGACCTTCCTGACAGAAACCCATTGTGCTTCTGGAGGGTCAGAGGGTTTAGAGTGAGTGGGGCAGGGCTGGACATCACCTGGAGCCTCTCGAGTTGGCCTTTGTCCCAGCAGTGAGGGTCAAAGAGGGTGGCAGAGCAAAGATCCTCGTCTGGGGGGCTGTAGCTGTGGCTGCTTCCATGGGGTGTTTTGGCCCTGTCTTTGTGCCTGGACCCACCAGAAGAAAGAACGGTGGCAGTGGTGCCCCCTCCACGCTCCCCCCTGGTGCTAAGGGCTCTTCTGGGTCAGGATTAACAGCAACGGGGTTTTCTGAGGGTGTGCCAAGTGTGATAATATTCCTGCTTCCGAAGGATGGGGAGCAGCTGGGCCACAGTAGCCATCCTTGTTGTGGGCAAACGGTGGTGGTGTTCTCAAGGCATCAGCCAATGGAAGCCCAGAGATTTGCATACCATTTGGGCACTGCAGCTGAGTGCAGCTGGGTGTGGAACTGTGCAGCTTGCAGGATGGGGTGGCCAGAGAGCACATCGTGTCCAGGCCCCGTGGTTGTGTGTGGGAATTGGAGGGGTGTATGCCACCCCCAGACTGGACATTTCAGCCAGCAGCAGTTTCCCTGCTACCCATGCCACAACTGAATAGGTGTGTGGATATGTTTGTTGTTATGTCACCATCTTGGAGCGGTTGGGACCCCTGGGCAGAGAGCGTCTTTCTAGTGCAGGAAAAAGAAAGGGAAGCAAATGGTGTGGAAATGCATAGCAAATTGGGATGCAATACAGAGCGGGGCTCTCCCTGCTGCGTGACCCCCAGCCCTGGGAGGGGGGTGGTGGGGAATGAATTATGCTTGGGATGGGAGGGCGGGGGGAGGTGCAGCACTCTGCGGAGCAGGGATGTCGGCTGAGCCCAGCAACTGTGTCCACCAGCACAAACCAGTGCTGGGTTTGATGGGGAGGTCGGCCAGGGCTTTGTCTGACAGGCAAATATTTGGTGGAAATGTTGTGTGGTGGGAATAAGATGCTGTGGGAAGAGTCAAAGAAGGACATGCAAAATTGGTCGGTGTCTTCTGGATTCCAGGGTTTGCCTGGGAAGAGGCTGGGCTGGAGACTGGTCCTGGGCTGGGGAGTAGGATGGCAGAGCTGGTTTAGGTTCTCACAGCTCCATGTGTCTGTGAGGTTAAACACCCCCACACTCATGGGGGAAGGACCTGCCTGACTGCTGTCCTGGGACTGTGAAGCATCTGTCATTCCAGGGCTGAACTGTCTGAGGGAGTAAGGGACTAGAAGATTGACGTGCATGACATGAGTCTCCAGGGCATCACTTGGAGGAACCTGTATGTTTATAGAATCCTAGAATAGAATCCTAGAATGATTTGGGTGGGAAGGGACTTTTCAAGGTCGTCTCATCAAACCCCCCTGCAGGGTGCAGGGACATCTGCAACTAGAGCGGGATGCTCAGAGCCAACCTCACCCTGGGATGGTGCCAGGGATGGGGCAGCCACCACCTCTCTGGGCACCTTGGGCCAATCTCTCACCACCCTCAGTGCAAAAAAATCTCTCCCTTATCCCTAGTCCGGTGCAGCCAGAGCTGCGATTGGTGCTGAGTGCTGGAGAGCATCCAGCTCAGCGGCTGCAAGAGGAGGGTCCCAGGCTTGTGCCCTCGAGAGCTTCAGCTTTGTGTTACTACCGAGCATCACCGTGGGCACCACCGAGGTGTTTCACAGCGGGAGGGGGGGGGAGTTCGTGTCCTCGGGGCTGGGCGAGCGTCCGGTAACCCCGAGCACCGCGAGTCGGGTTGGAAAGGAGATGCTCCCGGACGGGGCTTTACCGTGAGCTGCCCTCCCCGCCCCGCTGGTACCGGGCTGTGCCGGGGAGAGGGGGTCTCACGCTGAAGGTGGTGAGTGCGGCTCGGGAGCCATCGCCTGCCGGCTGCCGGTACTGCACAGGGACCCCCGGGACCCCGGCCGGTGCTGCTCCAGGCGGCGAGGGCTGGGGCAGGAGAACAACCCGGTCCTGGCAGCTTCTGTCGGGGGTGGGTGGGGGGGGGGGGGGGGGGGGGGGGGGGGGGGGGGGGGGGGGGGGGGGGGGGGGGGGGGGGGGATGGATGGATGTCCATGGGGAGACAGGGTTGGGTCTCTAACCAGGGAGCAGGATTCTCCTGGATCCTGCCGCGCTCAGAAACAGCAAGTTCAGAGGATGCTCTCTGCTGTAAATACTGCTGGACTAAAGAAATACTGTGTTCAATACTTTATTTTTCTTTCCCACTGCTCTGAGTGAAAGCAGCTGCTCCAGGGTACGTTTGATGGCAAACCCTGAGATTTCAGGGGCAGTGGAAATCTTCCTCAGGAGGATGTGGCAGTGTTCACTCTTCAGCCAGAACGGTACCTACTTCACTGGAGGTTTCTGTGGCAGAGCCTCATCTTGCTGGAAAGCTGCCTCTTGAATCAGGAGCTAAATCCCTGTTAACATCTGAGGCAAAAATCAGCTACTGGGGGAGGATTCTCATTAAGAAATTGATCACTATAAGCTCTGAGTTGCCTCTGTGCATCTGGGAACAAAACTGGGACCAGTCCTACAAGCATCCTGCTCTGTACCTGCCTGGAGCACCCTGGCACAGGTGTGCAGAGCAGTGTGTAAAGTCCCAAAGTCGCCAGCAGGATCCCTGGGAAAGTCGCTGTGCATTATTCTCTTTAATATGATTTTAAACGCTATTGGTGGCTGGTGCAGCTCCCCTTTCTGAGCCTCCCCGTTGCTCGCTGCCGGGCTGTGTGTGCTGCCTGCTGCCGGCCTGACCCCCACCCCCAGCGTGGTTTCAAGGCAAACATTTTCTTCCTGTTTTGCCGAGCGGAGCGTGTGTCTCTTGTTTCATCTCGTTGGGTGAAGCCGATGCAGGGAAGGCAGCGAGCGAGTCTCTATGGCAACAGATGTTTATCGAGCCCCTGAGATGAGGCACAGGGTTGGGGAGAGGCACTTCAGCATCTGGGATGGGGTCTGGGGCCACTCTAGTGCTGTGTGGGGAGGGCTGGGACTGGGGCTGCAGGGCAGAGGGGGGTTGTCCTGCTCCCTGTCCCCTGAGCCCCAGCCCCACTGAGGGGTCCTGGGCTGCTTCTTGAAGAGAGAAGTTTGGTTTTCTATGAGGCCTTTTTGCACCCAGGGTGCATCAGCCCCACTGTGGAGGGGCCACTGGATGGGTGGCACAAACTGTTCCAGTCTCTGTGTAGCCTTGGGCTTGTGAACAGCAGGGCTGGGGTTTTACTTAGAGCTGGTGGGGTCCTGGTCATGTTACTGCCATGTTCTCTGTCTCCAAAATCCATCATGGGGTAGTGCCCCCTTCCCAGAGCTCCCAGGGGCTGAGTCAAGTTTGTGGGTTTTGAGCTCAGGGGGTGGGGTGTAAGTGCTACTCCCATTCTTGTGACTGTCAGAATGGTGCCAAGGGCACCCAGGGCTCTTGGGGCAGGGGCTGGAAGCATTGACTTGACTTTGGGATTGATCCCAGGCCAGGTGGCCGAAGCAGGGCTGGTTTTCCCAGTCCTGTGGACTGCAGAAGTCCACAGGGAGCTGGATCTCAGCATCTCATCAGTGCTGTCCACTCTGTGCCGGAGCCCAGCACCACTCACAGGAAGCTTCTGGTGCACTCAAAACAAACACTTTTAATTGCTTTAGATACTCAACACGTGTTATCTGTCCCTGGTCCAAACCGAGTCCTTCTGCCCTGAGCAGACAGGGAAGCTGGGGTAGCCAGACATGGGGTGACCTTGCCAAGGTCAGACCGTAGGTCAGTGCCCGCTTCCATGGCAGTGCATCCCGGTGTGCACCCCAAACCCTGGGAGAGGTGTGGCCTTGGACAGCCTGGAGGAGCGTGGACTGATGATCTGGGGAGGTTTTGAGAACTTTGCACAGTTCTCTGAGGCTGGGGCTGGTTGTCTTAATGAGCTGTGTGCCCATCCTCATCCCACCACACTGTTCTGGTAGAGCTGCCTGTCACGTGGAGGCTGCCAAGACAGGAAAGCACAATGCTGCCATTGCACATATGTGCAGCCTGTGGCTATTCCTGCCCTGACCCAGCTGCACGAAGAGGCTGCTGAGCAGAGGGACAGTTGGGAATGGCAGACAGGAGGCTCAAGAGCTGTCCAGCCCTTCTAGCCCAGCACATGCCCTGGCTGCTGTCAGCACTGACCCAAGGCAGTAAAAATCCAGAGTCCATCTGATTGAGGTGCAGAGGGTCTGCTGTGTCCCTGTGGCTGGTGGGCAGTGTGCAGGGTGGGCTTTCACAGACAGGCAGAACCTGGTGAGGCCAGGAATGTGCCTATGAATCCAAGAATTTAGGGAGCACGCCTGCCTGGACAGGAGCACTTTCACATTGAAGGGCTGGAGCGTGGCCAGAGGAGGGGAGCAGAGCTGGGGAAGGGTCTGGAGCAGGAGTGTGGGGAGGAGCTGAGGGACCTGGGCTTGTTGAACCTGGAGAGAAGGAGGCTCAGGGGAGACCTTCTGGCTCTGGACAAGCCCCTAACAGGAGGTTGGAGCCAGGGGGGTCTGACTCTACTTATAAGGAACAAGTGCCAGGACAAGGGGAACCATCCTCAAGCTGTCCTAGGGGAGGTTGATGTTGGAGCTGAGGAACAATTTCTTCCCCTGCAGGGCTGTCCCAGGCTTCTTCCCTAGGGCAGGGGTGAAGTCCCCATGACCCCTGGAGGGGTTTCCAAACCCCCCATGGAGCTGTAATGCTGAGGGACACCAGGCAGTGGTGCCCTGGCAGTGCTGGGAAAAGGTTGGGCTCAATGATCAGAAAGGTCTCTTCCAACCAGAACAATCCCGTGATTCTCTGTCTTCCAGGGCTTTTTTTTTTTTCCTGTGCGTCCTTAGATCAGTTACCTCTGGCGGGTGTTTAGAAGATTCCTCCCCAGTGTCCCAGAACGAGAGCGATTCCCAGCATCAGCGGCAGCTTCTTGGCAGGAGGACCTGGAGCACCGGCACCTGCAACACCCACAGCGGCAGTTCAGTGCCCGCTTGGTGCCCGGGCCCCCGGGGGGGAGGTTCATCCGGGGGGTTTGGTACCCACAGCCACCCACTCCGCTCCCCGGGATCCCCCCCCCATCTCCCGGGGGTGTCAGGAGCTTGGATTGGGTGTCGGGGCCATTTCTGCACCTTGCAGGTGATCCGGGGGGCTGCAAGCAGAGGGACCCAGCGGCCACCAGCGCCTGGCCATAGCGACGGGGCCAGTGCCCGGTGCCGGTGCCAGCCGGTGCTCCCGGAGCCGCCGGGCGGTGGCGGGAGCGGGCAGAGCGGCGGGTGGCGACCGCCAGGTGTCGCTGTTCCCGCGGGAATACGGTGCCTGGTGCCAGTGCCCGGCGGCCGCGGTTGGTACCGGTGCCCGGTGTGTTGGAGCGCGACCGGTGCCCTCTCACTCACGCAGCATGGGCTCCATAACCTTGAGGGAGCCGTCGTGGGGCTCGGGGGTGATGCCCAGCAGCCTGCAGAGCAGAGGGTAGACGTTGACGCTTTCGAAGGGCTCGACCACCAGCCCCTGCTTGAAGTCCGGCCCCACGGCGCGGAAGATGGTTTTCATGTTCATGGCCTCGTTGTCAAAGCCGTGCTCCCCTTTGTTGAACTGGACCTTGACTCTCTGAAAGGGAGAAGGAGGATGTGGGTGCCCAACCCCTCCAGCCCCCACTGCCCCCAGCAGCACTGCCAGGTGCCTCCATCTCTCCAGCAAGTGGCTTTTGTGTGTTGCAGCAAAATAGTTTGGTTTCTTTGAGTTTTTGAAGTTGATCTAGTAACAGTGAACTTTGCAGGAGCTGGTGGGTGTTGCCTAGACACAGCTCCCAGCAATTGCACCTCGCAAGGTGCCTCCCTAAATGAAAGTGCACCCAAATTTTGTTGTACTGAGGAGCTTCACAATGGAAAGCTGCCCTCTGACCTTAACTTTGGGCCTTTCCCTAACAGCAGGCAAGGAGAGAATCCTGTAGTTGATACTCTGTGTTCATGCCAGATTTCTGGACCCGTTTTGGTCTGAACAGCAGAGAAGGTTTTTACCCAAAGAACTGAAATTTCCATCTGTTTGCAGGGAGAGCAATCAACATGAGGGCATAAAACTGAGTAGGTAGGGTGCCACGAGAAGGAGAGAAGCAGATTTCTAGAATACAGTAAGATATGTCTGTGCATCCATCTTACCCCATGGATGACGTATCCTGGGTCGCCGTACAACACGAGCGGGGTGATCCGGGGGTGGTTGGCATAGTGGAATCTCTTTGGGAACTCTTCTTTCTTGTACACGTGTAATTTTGGGTGGGCATTTTTCAGGACCGAATACACGTGCTCTAATTTTCCTTCTTTTGGCACTAGTAGTCCGTTGGGTCCGTAATCCAAGAGTTCAAACTGGATGTCTTTGAAGGAGAAGTTCGCCACTGTCTTGATGTGGATCTCGTTGGTCTTTATGACTTTCTCCATGCCGTGGTCAGATGTGATGATGAGGTTGAGCTTTGATTCCAGGCCACTTTCCCGGATACGCTGCCTCATGTAGCCGATGGTTCTGTCCACCTGCTTGATCATGTTTTTCCTCTGCATGGAGTCGGGGCCAAACTTGTGTCCTGCAGAGTCTGGCTCTCCGAAGTAGAGGGCAATGAAGTCGAGGTTGTTCACCGTGAACCACTTCATGGCTATGTCAATGTTCTCTCTCCAGTTGGTTTCGTTGCTGTAGTTGAAGATGGCAGGCTCCACCAACTTCATATTCACTTCTTCCCCTCGATACTTGGCTCTTCCTCCAGGGAAATAGATCGAGCCTGTCTTTAAACCCTGTCAGTGGAGACGTGGCACAAACTCACCTGAGCTCACCCTGGAGCATCTCTCCGTCTGTCAGTGCAGCCATCTACTAATGTGGTTAGTTCATTCGGCCCCCTAATGCCTACCTCTGCCTCTAATGAGGTTTTCTTGCTCATTGCCAATTAGAAGTGATTAATTGAAAATGCTGCCCTTCCCAGAACTCCTGCACATTGGTTTTCTCACTGTGTTACTAACAGCAGTTCTAACTCGGGAGCAGTGACCCCTTGGTATCTTGCACAGACCCTCTGGCTCTTGACCATTGAGACATTAAGATGAGTTTTACTCCAATCATGGAAGCACTCACCTTGAAGTTAACAGGGCCAATCTGGGAGGTAAATACAAATGTATATGTCTTGGGCCAGGTCTTGTCTCAAAGCCAGATTCAAAGCCTGCTGGGATCTAGTAAAGCCATGCTGCAGTCCCCAGTGAAGGTGGGACCAGCCCCTGCCATCCAGAAGGCCCTGGGTGAGGCTGCAGAAATGAGGTTTGTGCCTTGGAGTGTGTGAAACCCCTGGGCTTGTCTTGCTCCCAAAGGCACTGGCTGAGGTTTCTTTAAAGAGGAAAAGGATAGCCTGTTTTATTAATGTCTTAATAAAGCTGAAATGCATCTAATATTTTTTTTGCTATTTTTAATAGAATGATCATAATTATTCCTGCCAGTGTCTGGGGATTTAATTTTTCTGCTAGTCTAATTAGCCTGTCGTTTGCAGTGAGGATGTTAGCTCATGGCCACTAGAGATCGTGGCTTGCCTGTAGCTTTTCCTACACGATTGCAGGCAGCACCCGTCTGTGCAGGGTCTGTGCAGGGTCTGTGCGTGCGAGGAGGTGCCACTTGCCTGTCTCTGGGCAGTGATCCAGATGGGCAGGCTCCCGTTGTCCCACCAGCTGTTCACACCTTGCGTGGTGTAGTAGGGCAGCTTCACGCCCGAGCTGGTGTTGAACCACATGTTGTGAATCACACCGTGGTTCTCCAGGTACCTCCCTGTCAGGAGAGAAGCGGGAGGTGGGGATGAGCCGGGCTGTGGATGGAGGGGGGATCTCACCCCTGTGCTGGGTGGGAAATGGGTCAGCTCTGGGTCACCGAGGAGCTTTTGCTGACCTCTCATCCCCCTCCCAGCTCCCCCTTCTCCTCTGCTCTGCCTCTTTTCTGCCCCCACCTCGCACAAAGTGGGGTTCCCAGGACAGGGAATGGGATGCTGGGGGTTGCCTGCTCCTCACGCAGGGTGGGGTTGATCCCCAGTGGGTCTCAGCTGGTCCCTGAGCTGGGCACCCTCATCCCAGTGCTGGTGCTGCCTGGGAGCGCTCCTGCCCTCCTCGGAACGTGCAGTGCTCCCTGTTATCTGCATTTATCTAATTGCTCCAGTGTTTTACTGTCTGTTGTTCACACCCCGTGAGGTCAGTGTGCAGCAGAAATTCCTCTCAGAAATGAAAGACTCGCACTTTGTACTGTTGCATTTCATGCTATTTTGATTATTCTGATCCCGAAGATGGCTCAGTTACTTCTGCACCAGATCCCCGACCTCCTTGTATTGACAATGCCTCCCTGCCTTTTCCCATCAGCAGATTTCATTAGCATGTTCCACTCTTTTATGCCAAGGTTATTAATTAAAATCTTAAATAAGATTGGATACAAAATCAATTCTTCAGGAATTCCCCTGTTGCCCTCCCTCCAAGCTTGACAATCTCCTCTCACATCACCTGCCGTCCTCTTCCCTTCCCCACATTAGAGATCTTGTACTAATCTTCATCTTCTCCACCTTAACTAATGATTTCCCGCGTGGCACTGTATCTAATACATTACTGAAGTCCAGAAAGATTAAATTTAGTGCATCTCCCTTGTCTAAAAAATCATTTATCTTATCAAAGGAGGCTATCAGGTTGGTCTAGTGCTATTTACCTTTGATAAATACAGGTTGAGTTCTGTCCCTTCCTGCAGCTATTGCTCTGGCTGAATGGGGACTCTGGGACAGGACAATATCCTATGGAGTATTATTTTGGGTTTGTGCCTTTGTATTCATATTTGTGTGTTTGCAATGCTGTGGCATGTGTGGCACTCGGGTGTGGACTCAGATTAGAGGCTGTCGATATGTGGCACCTATAGAATATAAATAGCACAGGTTTGCTGATAAGAACAAAGGCAGAACACTGTAGTGAGACACTGATTTGTGCCAGAGTTTAGCACGAGTGACTGAAGTAAATGAAGCCCTTGGCTGCATGAACTGTACTTCACTGTTTGTTTTTGACTCTGGTAGATAAAGAAATAGAAGTGAACTTTAACTACAGGCTGTCCTGAAACAATTGGGAAAGAAGCATCCCAAGGCACAGACAAAGAGGGTGGGTGGAAGCTGTGAGGGGGAACCAGAAGAGCAGAGCTCAGGCGCCCGAACAGGGTTGGATGAGCAGAAGCACCGCTGGGAAATCAGGCGACCTATAGAGGCTATAAACTCAGGGACAACCAGCAGGTCCCCAGCTTGATCTGCAGCCCTGCTGGCAGCAGGAACAAACACCCACAGAGTTGCTCTGATGTGTTGTCACAGCAGAACTTGGGGGTGAGCCCTGCTGGGGCAGCCTCCACCGAATTCCCACCACGGTCTAGGTGGCGGCTGCGTAATTCCTGCGGCATCTGGTGCTGTTTACCTTCGATAATCACAGAGGTAAATTCCACCACCTCCTGCAACTATTGCCTTGTCTCTGCCCTGCAGCTGCTGGGGCTGGGTGTCTGCTCGGCTCAGCATCCCTCCCTGATGCAGAAACCTTAAATCTGTCGGTGCCCAGGCTGTGCCCTGCGGCGCTGTGCCCTGCGGTGCCACCCCTGGCTCGGGGCCGGCGGGGACTCACCGGTCAGCAGTGTGAAGTGGCACGGGCTGGTGATGGTGATAAAGGCAGGAGTCATGTACTGGGCCTTCACCCCCTCTGCAGCCATGGTGTCGAGGTTGGGGGTGTCCACGTCCTGGTCATAGTTCCAGCGAAAACCATCAAAGGAGACCAGCAGGACTTTGCTGCGTCCGGACGCCTGCTGCACGGGGACACACCTCGCTAAAGAGAGGGCAGCAAACAGGAGCCCCAGTGAAGGGAACATCTTCATGCCCTTGAACTGGAATCGCCCAGACATCCAGAGAGCTCGCATTAATATGTGCGGGATGGGACTAAGTTCAGTGCTTATCTAATCTTGCAGTTGCTGATCAGGTGCATGGCTTCAGCCAGCACCTCCTATCAGAATGAGCCCCTCTGTTTTTTGTCAAACTGAAGTAGATTAGCTTAGATTTCCTTCTGGCTCAAACACCAAATCTGTCTCCTCCATCAGGGGTGTCAGGTGCTGCTTCAGCACTCAGAGTTGAGAAGAACTGCTCATGGGGCAGGATGCTTCTGCAGGCAGCTCATGTGCAACTGGCCTCCCCAGCACCCTGTCCCCCAGATGCTGTCCCTCACCCTGGGCTGGCTCCCCACACCTGTGGCTGTGTCCTTCCCACACTCCTGGCATTGGTGCCATGCTCTTTGGTCAGCAATTCAGCTTCAAAAGGCAACTTGCCTCCCTCCCAGGGCCAGTCTTCCACCTCAAGAGGGGTGTTCAGGGGCTCGGACAGGAGCCTGGGTTTATGTGAGGTCCTCAAGCATGTCTTTGTGGAGCTACACCCTGGGGAAGGAGGCTCTTTCTTGGATCCTGGCTATGCCAGCAACCCCCAGAGCTGCTCCAGAGGGTTATCCTGGCTCTGAAGCCCCCGTGTCCCATCAGCCCAGCTTCCACTACTTGGGCTCTGTTGCTCACCATGGGTCACCCTCATCTGCTTGTGCACCGCTGCGCTTCGCCATATCAGCATCCCATTTTATCAGCGTTTTTTATTACTTCTCAGGGGTTTAATCATTGCTGATGACTCATTTCTCAGCAAAACTGAGTTTAAGGTTTTTGTATACTTATGTAACAGAGGTTGACTTGGTTCCCTAGGGTCTGAACTCTCAACCTTTATGTCTTTGCTGATCTCCCTCTGCTCAGGTTCCAGATTTATTTCTTCGTGCTTTGCTTTCTAATTACTCAGCCATCTCCTCTCTCGATGAGCAGAGTCGTTCATGTCCAGTGGTTCCCCAGCACTTCCTGGGATCATTCCTTGGAATTTCTCCCCCAGGGGTGAGCTGGGCAGATGAACTCTTGCACATGCTGTGGGTCATCCTTCCTGGATGGTGACAGACCTGAGCACCCCTGAGTATTCCTGTCTGGACCAATTCCTTGGGACACATCAACACCCAAGTTGCCTCTTCCCCTGTGTTTGCATTTCCCAGGTGTGACAGGGAATAATTGTGCAAGGACACTTCGGGAGGTTCCAGTTATCCCACCAGGAGCTCACAGCTGGCACAAGCTGGGAACACAAAGGGTACTTCGTTTGCAAACAGGGGGAATGAGCCCAAGCTATGGTGAGATGGAACCTTCTCCAAGCCCTCCTCCTGCTAACAGAGGGCATGGGGTCAGGACTGGTCTGACTGCAGCCCAAGAGGAAATCCCTTCACTAACATCCAGAGTTGTGCTCTGTTTGGTTGTGCTGAGCTGTGCTGGATGCTGGGCTGGGCTGGGTGCTGGACTGGACTCTGCTGGGTGCTGTGAAGCTGGAGGCTGCTGGTGTGATGGGTGTCTGTGCACCCTGGGTTTGGGCAGGCTGGGGCAGAGTGGTCACTCTTCTGGGATTGTGTCTGTCCATTCCAGTTGCTGCTGTGTGTCCAGAGAGCAGAGAGCCCCAGGAGAGGAGCTGCTGCCTGGGCAACCCACTCTGCCAGCCTTGGCACTGCAGTTCACTCAAGGAACTGTCTTATTATCAGCGTTTGCTGCCCCTGGTCTGATATTGTCCTTTCAGCAAGGACAGAGGGTTTAAAGGGCTCATATGATAAAGATATATCCCTTATCAAGCTCAGGGAAAGTCCTAAATATTCAGCAGGTTGTTCTGAGGTGGGTCGATGAGTCTCCAGGCCAGTGAAAACAGCACAGGGGAAGGTCCTGATAAGGTATCACGTTTGTTGGCTCCGCTGGAAGGGAAAAGGCTGGAGAGGAGGAAGCACTGCTCTAATCTCAGGGGAATATTTATAAATACTATTATAGGAGTGTCTCAAGGCCCATCTTGATATTCAGTATCTGAGGAGCATGAGGCACAGATAAAGAACATCACCTTTGTCCACCCTGCCTGGGGAGGCTGCTGATCTCCAACAAAAAGGCTGATGTGGTTGATCTTGCACTAACAGCACCCCAGGCACCTTTCCTGTGAGCAGATGTGCCCAAGGGGCTGGGGCTGCTCCCGGGCCACCTTGTTCCTGCTCAGCACCCTCTGGATGACAGGCCCCTTGCAAATCATCTCATGCTGGACTGGGGAAGATGGTCCCAGCAAAAGTGTGATGGGGTCCCACCCTTGTGTACCAAAGACAAACAAAGGGGCTGGGAAATAGAAATCCTGAGCACAGAGGTCGCCTGCCAGAGGAACTGCCTTGTGTGAAACATGCTGCTCAGGGGCCCATCCTGTTCCCAGCCTTTGGAAGAAGCGACGTGCCCAGCACCCCTTGGCACATGAGCATGTGTGGGCAGCGCCGGGCGGCTGCGGGGTCTGTGCTGGGGGCTGTGCTGGGTCAGGCAGGCAGGGGCTGGATGGTTTTCCCTTCTTTATTTTGTATCTTTAAATAGAAAATCAAACTGCAAATTTCTCAGGCTTTGCTTCTTGAATTTCAATCAGGAATGCCAGGCTTCTGTGGGGACCTGTTATTCATGTGGCTGGAGCTGCTCCCTGGCAGTGGGGCTGGGTGATGCCTGGGTAGGGCTCCCCAGGTGGGACTGACCAGCTGGAGGGAGGGGGCTTGCAGGACACTATAAAAGACCCTCCCCACCCACCCCTATCTTCTTGGTGTTGCTCTGCTTGAGTACAGAGAGGAAATGCTGGGAGCTGGAAAGATGGCAGAGCCCCAGTTCTGAAGAACCACAGGAGAGGTAGGATGTGTGGGGTCTCTGGGGATGTTTGTGGGGTCTCTGGGGAGTGGGTGGGCAGCTGTAGCCTCCCAGGTGCTTGCTGGGTGTTGTGAGGCAGGATCCCTGCAGGCTGGGAACACTGTGCTTGGATGTAACAGGGAGGAGGAGCTGGTGGAAAGCAAGTGGGTGTTTTTATCTCTTTTTTTTTGCCTCGCTGTCCTGCCTGGAGCAGCTCTGCTGTGCTCTGTTAGTCGCACTGTCCCAATGGTTAAGGCATTGCACATGCAGCCTGTTGGAAAGATGTGAAGGAAGCGCCGAGGGGAGGGAGAAGGTGGCCAGGAGAGTGGGGAGAGCAACTGAACAAAGCAGCTGGAGATGTCCTGGTTTCCTCTGACTCCTTTATCAGCTTGGTGCAGCTCCGACGCAGGGTGAATGTCTGCAGTGCTCTTTCTGGCTCCCAGCACATGATTGCCTGAGTGCCCAGGGCCCAGATAAGCTCGTTAACGTCACTGAAGTATCTAATGCCAGGACCTTCTGGTTGAAGTTGTAATGCTGCTCTGCTGAGCAGAAGCAGGAGAAGCTCTGCAGCCAGCAGGGTCTGGACTGACTGTGAGGGGAGATACGTGGAGCTACAGGGTGTTGGATGGAACTGCAGAGTCTGTGGGAGCTCCTGGGGACTGGGTGCACCTGGGACGGTTGGGTGAAGATGATGGGTGTGGAGCAGGCCCTGTTGTGCTCCCTGCAGGGTGTGGCTGAGGGTAGCTCTGGGAGAGAAGGCTGCTCACAGGCAGAGTAGATACCAGGCTTTGCTACACCCACTGCCATCCAGAGCGAGCTGGTGCTGTCTGTAGGTGTTTGAGCTGCTTTATCCCAGGCATGGCCAAGAAACTGGGATGCAGGTGGAAAAAGTGCTGATAACGGCCTCAAAGTCAGGAGCAGAGCAGCAGTGACAGTGTGCTGTCTGAAATCAGAAGCCAGGAGCAGCCCTGCTCTTGGCCCGAGCCCTGTGGCAGATGGAGGGAGGAAGGTGCTCCAGCCAAGCAGCTCACAAAGGCTGGAAAGAGGCTTTGGTTGCTGAGAGGGAGCTCCTGGGCCTGGATGCCTGAACTGGAAGGCAGGAGTTTGGGTCTTCCCCTTGTGAAACTGCTCCCTTGGTGCTCCTGAGAGCTTTGGAGGGGCTGTTCCTGGGACCCCTGTGTTCCCCACCTGTTCTAGCCAGTCAGTGACTGTTCAGTTGCTGGCAGGTATGTGGGGGGGGCATGGAGGTCCCTGCTTGGGATGCTTGTGAAGGGCACGTGGGTAGTATGAGAGGAGGTGGGGACTCTCCCCATATTGAGTCATCCCCTCCCAGGATGTTTGGCTGATTTTTTTACTTTCAGCCAGGATGGACAATGTGCTGTCTGTCCCTTCTGAGTGGTGCTGTGCCTGTGCTGGCTCTGGAGGAATGGGTAGGAGGGGGCTGAGCTGAGCAGATCTACACATGATCAGCTCTCAAATCTGAGAAGGGGCAGGTGACAAAGCACTGGGACCCCCCACCAGATCATGCCCAGGTTGCAGGACAGCTGTCCCTGTTGGGCTGCAGGGTCTGGGATGAGGGACAGTGACAAGAGTGTGTCTTGCACAGCCCACAGTGACAGGATCCAGTGATGGGTAGGGATGGAGCATGCGCAGTGCTTCAGGAGCAGCCTCAGGGGATCAGGGCTATGATTTCAGCCCCAGTGGGAGAAGGAAGGGACCTCAGGGGACAGCAGCTTTACTCCTTCACAGGCACATAGAGAGACTGCCTTGAGCACAACCGCAGGCTGGGATGCTCTGGAGACGTCACTGCCTGTGTGCCCGGTCCCCACAGCCTCCCCCGCACAGAGATGGGTGCTGCTGCTCTCTGCTGCAGGGGGTCTGCTCAGCCTTTGGACGTCGGGCTTCAGCGTGGGTGTGGAGGGGAGCAGTAGAGGCAGGATTGAGGGTGACAGCCTTGGGAAAGTGAAGGGAGCACAGAGCCGGAGCTGAGCGCTGGCGTGAGGAGCTGGGCTGTCGATGGAACCCAGGGCAGGGTCTCGGTGCCAGGGCTGAGTCAGCCCGGAGGTTGTGCCCACTGGCTGCCTGGGGCCGTCTGTCTTCCCCAGCGCTAAATTTGCTCATGGGTTGAAAATCAAGACTCTCTCCCGAGGAAGCCCCGTGTGCAGTGACTCAGCCGAGTTCTGGCACCACCCGGGCGGGCTCCAGGCGTGCTGGGCTGGGGGGGTACTAGGGCATCTCTCAAGGTTGGGGCCTGGGCAAGCCCTGACTCAGCAGCAGCTCTGTTTACCTGGGCTGGTGCAACACCTACTTGGGAGGGTGACCTCTTCACCATGTAGTTTGCACTTCTGCCATTTGCTGGCCCTCCAGGAGCTACCCAGCCCAGTGCTCAAGGAGAGGAGAGGGGCAAAGGGACAAGAGCTGTGAGGAGATGGCTTGGCAGCTGGCTGTCCTTGGAGAGGGCAGCTCCATCAGCCAGGCAGGCAGGGTGAGGCTTTGCATGTCTCCCTTGCTCCAGGTGTTCTCCCTCAAAGCCCCAGAACCTCCTGGGCTGGGTCCCAGAGCAAGGACCAACTGCTGAAGGTCACTGCAGCCTTTGGCCCACAGGAGAAAGGGGCATGGCTAAGCCCTGGCTCTTGCTCTCTACAGCCAGTTGATGTCCCTGGGTGATGATGAGGAGCTTGAGTCCCTCCCTTTTTTGTGCCAGTGGTGCTCCCTTTCCCCCCCTCCCCCTTGTTGCTGTTGGTAAATGCTTTTCTGCTGCTTTTTCTACTCTCTGCGTGGGGTCTGAGCCCTGAGGAGCGGAGCAGGGTCAGCCCTGGCTTGTGGCTGCAGCCTGGCTCTGCTGTCCACCCAAGAGCCTTCCTCTGCTGCTTGGGCAAACCCAGCATCGACCGCTCCAGCAGAGCCTGGGGCTCTTTCTCAGCTTTCTTAGCTAATGGCTGTGTCTGCCTCCCATTGATCCTCAGCTGCAGAGCTCATTGATTAAGTACATTTCTTATTACACTTAATGGTATTTTACTCCTTTCTGTGCTTACCTGGTGCCAGATGCTCACCCTGTTCTCCTGCCTGCCAGGAGAATTCCTCTGCTCAGGAAAAGTCCCTCCCCTTTGCTGGCCCTGCTTTCTTCCCCTCTGTCACTATCCCTGTCACTATCTCCCTCTGCCTCCTTGGCCTTCCTCCTGCTGTCCCTGCCTGTCTCTTCCTCCTGGGACCAGGCAATTCCCCTGCCTTCTCTTTGTCCTGTGGTTCCTGCTCCTATGTCCTCCTTGCAGGGCTGATTTTCTCCCAAGTGAAGGGACAAGCCAGCCACAGTTCCCAATGCTTCTCAGCACAGCAGAGGCAGGGACCTGCTGGAGAGGGGCAAGAGAAACCCCAGCAATGCTGGGGCTCACAACCCTGTGTCTCCGGTGTCCTCCTGGGAACCAGATATTTACCTACTGTAGGAATTTGGTTTGGATCTCCTCGTGTATTTACATCCCCTCCCTAAGCACCTTCCCCACCCACCCCTCCTCCAGCAGGAAGCTGAATGTGCTGGGCTGGTGTTACTGGGAGTTCCCGAGCCAAGGGCCTGGTGTATCTGTAATGGGTTGGTGACACCGTTATATTTATGGGTGTTTCAAGAGAAAGAAAAAGGCTACTGGGTGTTCATATGTTCTTGTTGTATTATTTAAGAGAAGCCATTTGAGAGCACAGGAGCAGCAGCGTCTGCTCCCAAAAGGAGGAAAAATAATGGAGGGGAATATTTGCAAAAAGCTCAGTTAAGTAAATATTTTATGCCCAATAATGTTATGTCTTCTGAATGATGCATGCAGGAGAGTTGAAAGGAGGTGAGGCACAGAGCATGGCAGCACAGAGTGCGTGCGGAGTGTGAAGGTGTTTGGGGGGGAGGAGGAGGAGAACAGGGTGCCCTGGCTGGTGCCTCTCACCCTGCCTGGGTGGCTGCTGGCAGGGACAGCAAGGCTGGGCACAGCTGCTCCAGCTGCTGCACTAACAGCACCATTTTACTGCAGAAAAGTTAAAGCCCACCTCCCAGGGAGGTGTTTCTGCCCCATGTGGGTGCTACCAGCCCGTGTGCTGACCCATTGCCTCCTGCCCAGCCCCAGAGAGCAACTGTGAGAGAAACCTGCATCCTTCTGACCAAGCCTGCACCAGGCAGGAGCCCTCTTGCTCTCAAGAGGCTCTGTGCAGCCTGCAGCACAGGGTTGCAGAACAGGTTCTGCATCCAGAACCCTCCTGGATGGCTAAGATGCTCGGGTGAGGCAGGGCAGCCCTGCAGGTGGTGGGCTCTGGCATGTCTGAGGGATGCTACAGTGAGCAGCAGGCACAACGAGGACAGAAAGGAGTTTAGTGGGAGGTTGCTGCAGCTCAGCAGAGGTGTCTGTGAGATGCAGCAGGAGCTGTGCAGAGCCTGGGGACAGGGTGGGTTGTCCCAGGACACTCACGGCCCTCTTATAGAATCACAGGGTGGTTTGGGTGGGAAGGAAATTTTAAAGCTCACCTAATCCAACCCCTCTGAAGGGAACAGGGACATCTGCTCAGAGCCCTGGCCAACCTTCCCTGGGATGGTGCCAGGGATGGGGCAGTGACCACTTCTCTGGGCAGCCTGGGCCAGGCTCTCACCACCCTCAGCATCAGCACTGTCTTCCTTCCATCTCATTTAAGTCTCCCACTTTTTCTCACCTCGTGTCCTGTCCCAACAGGCCCTGCTCTAAAACCTCTCTCCATCCTTCTGACAGGCTTCTTGAGGCCCCGAAAAGCCCCAAGAAGGTCTCCCCGGAGCCTTCTCCAGGCTGAACCCCCCCCCAGTCGGGTCCCGGGGGGCTCTCCCTGGACGGTGCGGTGGAGGGGGGCCTGGCTGTGGGCTGGGCTGTGCCCAGCTGCGGGGTTCGGTGCCCAGCTGCGGGGTTCGGTGCCCAGCTGCGGGGTTCGGTGCCCAGCTGCGGGGTTCGGTGCCCAGCTGCGGGCTGCGGCTCCTGCCGCTGTCCGCGGTGCTGAAGGCGGCGGTGCGGGGTCCCCCCCGCTCGCTCCCCCGACGTTTCTCTCTAGCGATTCCCCCGGATTCTGTCCCCATGACCCCCGAGGCTCGTCCCCCCCGATGGGAAGGAGGTGTCAGGAGGCAGGCAGGGTGGGCTCCCCCCCGCCCCCCATCCCGGCTGGAGGTGTTTGATGGATCCCTGCTGCTCTGGCCGAGTGTTCCTGGGCTTTTTCTTCTCGCTGGCAGGGTGTAAAGTCATCTCAGAGGGAGGGAAAACTGCAAATGGCAGGGAGAAGCCACACA
This sequence comes from Corythornis vintsioides, assembly GCA_025447755.1. Taxonomy (NCBI): domain Eukaryota; kingdom Metazoa; phylum Chordata; class Aves; order Coraciiformes; family Alcedinidae; genus Corythornis; species Corythornis vintsioides. The sequence continues at coordinate 21,711 of JAOEGS010023122.1, forward strand.
GGGAACCCCACTGCAGTAAGAAGATAAGGAAAAAAAATATCAAAGGGCCCTGTTCCCTGACACGAGTGTTGTCCTTGTGCAAGCTGAGCCTCTGGGATCTCGCAGGAGAAACAAGTAGTTAAATCAAACGCACAGGGAGGAGGGATGTGGAGATGCACCTGGGGTTTGTCCCCACCCCGGAGAGCTGGGGCTGGGAGCTATGAATTGAGTACCTTCCCTGCCTACCCCCCATCTCGTTTGCTGGGTGATGTCAGTGGCACCTGGAACAGTTTCAGCCCAAAGCGATGGGGCAGGGCTGCGGGAGAGCGTGGGTGTGAGTGGCTGGGTGGCCAAATGGCAGGAGAATGTTGCTGAATCCAAGTAATACAGATGAGAGCGGCTCCTTAACTACAAAACCGTGACGGTGGCCTTTAATTTAATATTTCCTACCTGGGAAAAGAGAGCCCTGGCTGTCACTGAGGGTGGCTTTGTGGAAATGTCATCTCGGAGCCCGGTGTCAGTCAAATACAGCAAATTGCTTGTTAGGAGTTATTAGGAAAGAGACTGCAAACGGCCCCGGCTGTGCCAGGGTGCTCACGATGGTGCAAATCCTGTGTGTGGCTTGGGCTGTCCAAGCACAAAAAGGAGGCAGATGAGCTAGGAGAGGTGAAGAAGAGGATGGCGATGATGATCAAAGGCACAGAACAGCTCTGTGTGAGAAGGGACTAGTAAATTAGGGCTCTCTGTCAGAAGAGGTGATGCAGGATGGGGTTCTATGTGTTCAGCAGGGGCATGAGGGTGAGTAGCTGGAAATGGATATTCCCCGTTTCTCATAAAACGGGATATGTTGGATGAAACATTTGGTCAACATGTAAAACAAACAAAAAGAAGGTTTCTCCTTTTTCCCCTCTCAGTACACCATGGAACTGGTCTCCACAGGGAGGTTCAGGGACCCACAGCCCCTGGTTTGGGGAGCAGATAGAGGTGCTCGGCAGACGGGTGCATCGACCCCAATTCAGGGCAGCGAGCCCTGGCACGAGGTGTGGTGAGCAGAGGCTGCAACCCGTGGCGTGACCCGCAGCCAGCCCAGCATCCTCCTCCTCTCCCGGGGTGAAGGGTTGGCTGGGCGCACTGGGTGCGATGCCCGGGAGGAGCTGGGAGCAGAGATGGAGGCTGGAGCAGTATGAGGCCGGGGCCAGGCTGTGGGCAGCTCGGCACAGGCGGCTGCTGCTGCTCCATCATTCCTGCCCGGAGCTCAGCCAGCCCCGTCCTGGGACGTGCCTTTGTGTCGCTGAGTGGCATTTCAGCGTCTCCCCGCTACAGCCGAGCGAGCAGACCCTTCCCTGTGATGCCGGCAAATCCCCGCTCCTGAGGAGCCGTTAATTGATTTCCCTTCCCATCGCTCCCCTGCCCGCGGCCGTGCTGACACCCGCCTGCCCGCAGCCTCCCTGCCCGCGCTCCCTGCGACAGGCAGATCCTGAAATTATTGATAAACACTCATTGGGGCTGGAGCCTGGGAAATTGCCAGCAACCCCAGCGGATTTCTCTCTTGCCAGCATCATTTTTCTTGATGACAGCATGTTCTGAAGTTTGTTGGGGAAGGGAGGGGGGCAGGGCCTCCTGGTAACTTTATTTTGGTTTTATGCATCAGTTGTTTTAAAAGATCCCTGCAGAAAAGGAGAGAGGAGAAGCTCGGGAGCAAGTGCCTGCAATTATCTCTGCCCTCCAGCCTGTCCCCAAAGAGCACTGTGCTGGATTCTGTTCTGAGCTTTGCCCAGGCACATTTTCCTCCTTGTTGCTCTCTGCCACCCGCCTCGGTGCCACTCCAGGCTCAGGGCTTCTTAATCTCAACATTCTGGATCCCTGTTTCTTCCTCTGAATCCCGTCCCACAGGCTGTCACCTCGTGTCACAGCATGCCCATGGGCAAGGACATCAGTCCACGGTCTGAGCAGGGAAAGGAGCTGACGTGGGCACTGTGGCTGCAGCAGGACATCCCTCTCCAGAGCCAGGACAGTCCTTGTCCCCAGGGAGCCTGGCTGTTGAGAGGGCTGGCTCTGGCTCCAGCCTGCCCTCCCCACAGGGCAAAAATCAGCCCAAATACCTCCCAAGGCTGGTCCCTGTCAGACCAGTGTAGTCTGGGCTGGGCAGTGCCCTGTGCCCAGTTATGAATGCTTGTGGTGTGGTGGGGCTCTGGCTGTTGCTCTTTCTGGAGCTTGGAGCATTTTTCTCTCTGGTAGGTCTGCTAATTAGTGAGAGGTTGTGGATCAGGAACAGAGGGAAATGTCCTTCTGTGGTTCTGGCACTAGAAATAATTGAGCCATTTTTCACCTATGGCCAATCTAATTCTGTCCACATCTTGATTTTTTTCTCTTAATAGCTCGGGGGTACTGTTGGCAGCCGTGGGATTCACAGCCATGTCCAAAGCTTTTCAGTAATCGCCTGGATTTTGTGCTCTCTCACTAACTGGTTGCTGGTGTTTCGTTGGTTTTGCTTGAGCTCCTCCAGGGATGGGGAAGGAGCTCGTTCCAGCCGAGCTGTGTTTGCTTTTGAACTGCTGTTCCCCAGTCCCTCTCCTGGGCAGTGATGCAGGACAGGGCACCTGGAGTGGTTCCTCTGCTGCCACACGTCCCCAGAGACATTGCTTTGGTTCCCATCCTGACCATGGGCATCATTCCTGCTGCTGTTTGTCTGGGCAGGGGCTCCTGGAACCCCCCTGCTCCCCTGGCTCCTTCAGGGTGCACAGGGCACATCCCATGGTCGGTGATGACAGTCAGTGGCTCCTCGGGGGTACTGTGGTGTGGGCAGCAGCCCCAGTCCGTGCTGCAGGGTCTGTGGGTGGCAGCAGGGGTCCTGCCACTGGCTTGGGGTGCAGGGTGAGCAGAGCCCTGGGCACGGGGCAGTGCTGCCTGTGCCCGACGAGCACATTCCTGCCACCCCAGCACTCCCAAACCCACAGACACCCCGGTACAGTTGTCATGGAAATTAGAAAGTGTGTCTGCTGGAGTTTGCTCAGCATGGTTCCCAGGGGTTCATACACCAGGGAGCCTCGTGCAGACGGGGAAGCAGCTCTCGGGGGGTGGCCGGGGCTCCGTGGGTGGCCGCTGTTCCCCCCAGCGCCGGGGCTGCTGCCGTGATTTGACGTGTGGGGCAAGTGAAGATGTTCACAGTGCACTGAAAGGTGCCATTTGTCAATGCTGGTCCCCAGAGGCTCAGGGCCTGTCAGGCACCAAAAAATCCCATACATCACGAGGGTGCTGCTGTCTGTCTCTTTTTTTTTAATGCTTTGTTTTGTTGATTTTTGGGGGGTTTTAGTTTGGTTGTTGGGTTGGGTTTGGTTTTTATTTTTCCATGAGTGCTGGAGAAGGAGCAGCAGTGGAAACTGGCCCAGGGCTGTGGGTACAGAGGGATGCAACTCACCTCTTCATGCCCTGTAGAAATCTCTCCCTCCGTCCCACGCACGAGGAGGATGTGTGAGGAGTTTTCCAGCCTCTGCACAAGTGAAGCTCCTCAAAACATCTTCCCCAGCTGTGCTCCGTCCCCCACGTTTGTCCCTCCGTCTGTCTGTGCTCCTGTGCATGCATCTGTGTGCAGATTTGATTGTTTTCTTCTTTATAACATTTTCCAATGTTTATGGGCCATGGGATTGGAAGCGAAGCATCTACTTAATTGCTGTCAGGCAAGGAAACGGGTTATAAAGTTGCCAAGGGGAAAATAGATCACTCGGGGGTAAATGCAGGGGAGACGAGGAGGGAGCGATGGGCTGGGGGTGGGAAGAGATGGAGGGGGAGAAAGAACAGGATGGGATCAGCAGGCAGAGAAGGGAGCTGGCTCAGGAAGGGGTTCAGGGGGGCTCCCAGCCTCTGAGCTGAAATGGCACCTTCTGTGCCAGGCACCTTTCCTGGCACCCAGGGGTGAAATGCTTCCCAGGAGGGAAGGGTCTGTGCCAGTAGCACCCCGGCACTGGGGTATCTCCTCCCCACGGGCTCTTTTTTGCCTCAGACACCATGTTTCTGCTACTGCTGTGTTTCCAGATGTGTCCTGACCCTGCCAAGTGCCCATGTAGGGCAGCAGGAGCGATGCTGGTGAGCATGAGGCTGTGCCCAGGCCATGAGCTGCTCTATCTGCCCTCCCTTGGGGGCTCTGCTGTGTCCCCCCTGGTGACAATGCCACCTATATGCTGTGAACTCCCCATGCTCCTCACCCTCCTCATCCTCCCCATGCTCCTCACCCCCCTCATCCCCGCCCCCC
>JAOEGS010023123.1:0-27340 GCA_025447755.1 Corythornis vintsioides
TAATGGATGCCATTTGCAGGCAGTATTTAAAAGCAGAAATTAGATTAAAACTCTGCAGGGGTTATTAAAGTGACTGTCACACTCTCCTGTCTGTGCAAAAGGTGGCAAGAGCTATATAGCGAGTTGCTTTCATTTCTGCTTCTCAGTCATTTTAAGTGAACTGAGGGTGGGACGGGCTATCTGACATTTGCAGGTTTCTTCTTGCTTTCTTTTAATCAATCCAATGAATTATGTGTATTCTTTCATTTACAATGGCACAGGCTCCCTAATGAAGTGTACTAATTTAGTAGCATCAGAAAGAAGAAGATGTTCTACAATCTCCCAACTGGCTGCCCTGGGAATCACTGCAGCAGTTTAATAAGCCTCTGTTTGCTCTTACTAATCTAAAATAAGACTTGGCACATTATATTTGCCAGCTGTTGTACATTTACTGGCTTAACTACATTTTTTAATGTCAATGAAGCACCATGAAGAAACCAGTTGTAGCCTTATTTGGATTAAACTTTACACCATGCCATATCAGATCTTTTTTTTTTTTAATTTGCATGTCTATTTGCTTTGTTCACTTATTTTTATTGGACACTGATACTAGCAGCACCCTGTATTCCTTTAATTAGTACAAATCATTATATGCCTGGAAATAAAATATTTCATTACCATATATAATGGGAGACATTTTAGAAAGCTTGCAAGTCAAAATGCTGATGTGAGATTGTCCACCCCAGAGGCATTGCAAATCCTGTTTGTAACTAATTGTCATATCTCACAGACTGTAAAGCAAGCCTGCCACACACCCCATCTCTGGGATTTCTAAGGTGGACATTATTTGGCTTTGAATGGAAAGCCTGCAGCTGCATATCAATAACATTTTGGACAGAAACAATTCACCTGCTCAGCTTTACTCTAGGTTAAATCTTCACCCTTTTCAGTGAGCTTATATAGTGAGACTGCGTATTTTCTCTCCCTGAAGTTTCTCACTGTAGAAGGGTAGCAGCCTTCAACCCACAGCAGCAGCAACACAAGAAGATAGATGCTTTATGAGCAAGCAAATAATTACACCAGTTTGAAGTAGAAATGACATCTCTAATGAGGCAGATTCAAATCTTGGACACTAGTTCCCCTGTGCAAACAGTATTTAGCACTTACATCTGTACCTTTGGTGTGATACCGTCACTTCATCCAAACTTATTCTTTCAAAGTATTTTGCAGCCTTCCCAAGATATTGCTTTGCCTAGCATCCACCACTTCCAGTTAACACAACCTAAAGGTCAGGAAAGAGACATTTGATCTGCATTTGTAAAATACTAATCTTAGTCTAAAAACTCTAATTACTGCCTGTAAACTGCAAATCCCCTGACCTTATCTTGCTTTCTTCCTGTTTACACATTTCTGTTTCCAGTTTGATATTCTTGACAACAAAAGAAAATTTTGGCTAGGGTTTTGCTAGATAGTAAAAAAATGAGAGAAATGCAACCCTCACTTAATCTATGTTCAAACTGGACTGGAGACTATTACTACAAGGAATGTATTGCCTATATCTGCTTTTGAGGTTTACACATACACCTGCTATATGCCACTTGAATTGTGATGTTCTCTGTCTATGCTGTCAGTAAACAAGAAGGCACACAGCACATTTGTCTGACATTTTAGCTTATTCAGCACAAACATTGGGTGCACCTGCCAACACAGAGTGTTGCTGACCACTGAGGCAAGTGTCAGACTTGCCTTCAATAGTGTGTACACTGTTGAAGCAGCAATAGTAAAATTATTTTCTTCTGTGTCATTGACATTAACTTACTTCTTTTGTTTTGTCCTTGTTTTCTTTTCAAGATTGTTTTGAATTCTTGCCTTATAAATCCAGTCTTCTAGTGCTTATAGGAAATGTGGAAGCCATACTATATAGCATTATAATTTGCATAAGAATCACTCAGTATTGCATCATCCATATGAATAGTGATAGATAAAAGTATTCTTGAGTTATTTTATATTGGCTTTTTTTTCTAAGGGATCTAAGTCAGTGAAGGAATTTGGGAATATTTACTGTCTTATCTTGTAGACTGGATCAGATAGAAACAATATAGAAAAAAAAAAAATAGCTGCAAGTCTCCACAGATATAGAATGCAATGGCAATAGGAGCCAGCTGTTATTTTTAAAAATCCAAACTCCAATACAATAGTCAGTTTGTTTACACAGCCTGGGAATTGGAGTGCAAAGGAAGATTGAAAGAGTTTTTAATGGTCTTGGAATGGATGATCAGTTTGAGAGACATGTCCTAAACAGAAACACTGACATGGACAAGCTGTGTGGATGGAATTCAGCTCTCTAGATCAGGGAAAGGTAAGTGAACATGAGGAGATATTTAGGTCATCTACTGGTTTGAATATAAATTTTTTCTTAAAAGCTTTTGTTTTAAAAAGGGCAGAGTTTATGGGAAGAGAGAATATCTTTAGCAAGTAATTTGCTAATGAAGCTTTTATATAACACCTAAACGTTACACTACCAAGAAATATTCCTGTATTTTTTTTCTACCCTTAGAACATTAGCAAAACAGTTTTGCAAGGTACCTGGTCACATATCTGTGACATCCCATAACCTGGAGAACCCGTCACAGCCTGTGTGCTGGAGGAAACTACAAAGGGACAAAATGAGGCCTCTGAGCCACATTCTGCTCTCAGACCATAGGGATCAGGGTGTTCTTTCATTTTACTTAACACCATCTGCTGTTTAAGTAAAGAAGAGAGCACAGCCTCAGTGATTGTAATGTACCTTTTGGAAACTTCTTTGTTTTAACTGACAATGATACTTGCTTTGCTACAACTGAAGCCTATGTTATGGATAAACAAATTAAACCAGCCCGTAGTAAATTGTAGTTCATTACAAAAAGTAATAAAAATAAAAACTATGTCAACCAGAGACATTGTGTACAAATGAAACAGCAGAAGTTGTGGTCTGGGCTTATATCACAGTCTGGGTCAAACACAAGTGTGCTAGTATTTCACCTGTCCCACAGCACCCAGTTCCACTCCTATGATAAGGACCTGCCTGGTGTCCTAGCAGGAGAGATTTTTTGACAAGCAAGTGCTCAGACAGGGCTCTCTAACTGTCACTAAAAAGGATGCTGTTAGCAGTCCTGGTAGAAGTTCTTTTACCTGATCCTCTTGCTCTTTCGTCCCATGACATCTGAGAAAACTGCCGAGTGAGCAGGTGGGAAGTCAATACAGCAGCCCACCAGTCAGTTGCTATTATTATTGCCAAAACTTACGTCCTTGAATTTTCCTTCAGGGAGTTCAAATGAAAGGGTGCAGAATCTGAAAAATCTATAAATGACAATTTTCTGAGTAAAGGCCTAGAAAAGGTTGACCTTTGGCATTGCTTATTCCTGGATGTGTTTTCCCTCTCCCTTCAAGAGTGGTCTATGTGGGTATGTGAGAGACCCATGGGAGATACATTTGGGAAAGAGAGATAAGAGTCTCTAGAAAGCAGGCTGTGAGAGTGAGAAACATGACTGATGAAGTCCCATGTGTAAGAATCAAGTGATTATTTAAAATTGGCTCTTTCTAACTCTAGTTATGTTCTAAATGTGAAAAATGTAGAACAGAAACTTTGTCACATTGTCAAAGGCTGTCTAATAGCTAGAACTGTAAAAGTCCACCAGTATCTCCTCCTTAAAAATATTTCAGCCTGGGATCCAAGCCCAAGGGCCCATTCTGATCCACTCTGTGAAAATACTTCAAACTGACCCCTTTTCTGAACCTGCAGAAGAGTAATTTCATATGGTTTAGGCAGTCTATAAACTAGTTGTTGGCTATCTCATCCTGTCTCAGCTAATAAAATGTCCAACATAGCCTTACTTTATCCTTGTCTCCCTTTCCTCTTCTCTGACATAGCAGTGACAGAATCCTAAGTGCAATCCACAGTCATTATAGGTAGGACTGCTCTGAGCTGGGTCTCATCTACCTGTAGGAACATGCAGGTGGAAGTGCATTCCTGGATTTACTGGGGCAGAAAGATAGCAGTGAGGAAATGGGAAGATCTTTACTCAGTGAGTATTCAGAGAATTTACCAATTTTAAGAAGATCATCTCCTAAACATTTCAGAGTCCACCCAGTCCATCCTGGACACATGCCCTTAATTTCCTCCACCAGTAAACCTTTTGCTCCACAGTAACTATCACACAGGTGGTCATCAGTCGCAGTCTGACACTTGACACAAGCCAGAGCTGAAGATCTCCAGAGAAAGTAGAACAAGTTAGAGTAAGAAGATTAAGACAGTGATGATTTTTTTATTAAAGCAGAGCAGTCACACAAGTATTAGAAACCTTCACTGATTTAGGAAGTTTTCCCTGACCTCAGATGCTTCTTCATTGTCTACCCTTCACTGCCCCCTTTAAGAGTTAAAAATGCCAAAGCATTTGGCATAAGTGGGCTATCATGGGAAAGAATTATTTTTCTAGATTTTCAAGTCTGTTATCTGCAATGTTCACAAGAAAGAGCTAACAGCCTTAGTCTGCACTGCTTCTACAATTCAAGCAGAATAAACATGTTAGCAGCTTATAAATGTCTGGTTTTAGCCTTCTCCTGAACCTATAAGATTTTGCAAATTTGACTTGTCTGCCTTCCTTTGAAGGCCATGTTACAGTTTCTACCTCACCTACACACCACTCAAATCAAATTCTGGGTGGTTTATATTCAGTTCTACCATATTTATGTTAGTATCTTCTTCAATGGGTTCCTCCAGATCTTAATAACTATTACTGTGCTTTCCCTCAGCCAACTTCAAGAGGAGAGCTTGTCTCCACCTCTCTGTTGGAAAAAGCATTTCATTCATACATAGGAACCTCTTTATTTCAGTGAACTGGAGGAAAGATTTAGCTTTATATGGCAAGCAAGTGAAAGATAGGGAAGAATCCAATGAAAATGTACAGGAACATTGATCTGGCAGTCACAAGCTGTCACCATGAAGAGACTGAAGCTGAATCTTCAGTTTGGTAACATAATGATCAAGAAAACTTGAGATCCTGTACTGTGTTAAACTGTTAGCTCTTCTATGTTGGTTAGAAGATATTTATTTTTCATTGTGTTTAGTATTAAAGTCAAAAAAACACCCATATTGGTCAAAGTTCAGCAAAAGGGTTGAAGAGAAAAGGCTAAAATAATTCTTGATAGTGCTGAACTGTTTCTACCCAATTACGAGAGTGAGCATAGGTAGTTCCACTCTATAGAGTCAGCCTATCTCCCTCATTCCCTCCAGTAAGAAATACTATCAGTAAATGAAGCTCTGCAACTTCAGGAAGTGATTTGGGGTTGTTTGGGGTTTTTTTAGATAAAACACGTTCCTCTCTAAACACATCTTCATTTTATCTCCATTATTCAGCAAACCTAAGCCTTGAGTACTGATGACAACACATGTTGTAGACTGGAGAATTCTCTAATTCCTGTGGTTTAAATTATTTCTTTTTCCCCAGTTTATAAAGAGGATTGTGAAATCTGTGCTGAACTGTGGGGCAATGGAGGGATGGTTCATGTCCAACATGTCAATGTTGTGCATGGCAACATGAGCATATCAATGCCACCAGGTCACGTGGTACTGTTCCAGTCACCAGGGTATGTTGAAAATACAGAAGTGTAGCTCACTTCTCTCCTGTAGACAAAAAAAGTATTGAAGTAAAAGAAGGGCTAAACAGCAAACTATAGACCATATTTGCCAGATCTGAATAATTTTCTTAATTTACTGCACACATGTGTTTATAATACACAATTTGGCTGACTTGATATGCCTTTACTAATAATAGAAATTTTTTTATCCTTAAACCAGTATTTGTTTGAAAAAATACATGTTCTTATATGCTACTCCGGTTTGCAAAACAAGATTAACAATATATGAAAAATAACACACTACTAAAAGGCATCTGTTACATGTTCTCCCTCTCTTTGTGGTATATTTTTACAGAAAGCAAGTTTCAAGATGGGCAATTTAAGATCTGTAGCAGCATTTCCTCAACCACTGAGTTGTGCTTGATACATGTAGTGTAGTATATGCCAATGCACATGAAACTAATACATGAGGCTCTCCACCACGTGTAGTCTGGGTCTAATTTTTTCCATATTTCCTCAGTTCTGAGAAGGAAACTGGAAAATCTCTGATCTGCTCCATCTGTATGCTCTGTATACAGTGCCACATGCTGACCCTTGAAGAGCACAAGCTACAGCACATCATTAAACTGGCTCAAATTATCTTGACTGATTTTTGTTTTAAAAAACAAATCCCTTTTAATTTTCCATTTATATTCCAGCTCTCTAATAAAAGTGCATAGGCTTTTTGTGGTTTTAGCACCATTGAATGAAAATGCTTCATAAAGAGAACTTTCAGTTATTTGCAAATCATTTTGGCAACTAATGGTCTTGAAAATCCAGACTGGCATGAAGCTTGAGTAGCAGTCTTCCTTTTGATGTATTCACATGGCAATTCAAAGACTCAAAGATTGCTTATGATTTGTAGTGTGCCCAAAGAAATCAGAACTTCAGCTGGAGCAGTATCTTCCTTTAATGCTAGCCCTAAACAAGCACCATATTTTCACCAGTGCTGATAAAGCGAGTTACAGCCTCCAACCACTATGAATTGTACCACTGTAGTGTAAACACATGCACATGTATTTAGCAAAGACATTACTCTTGAATAATACTGTGCTTTGAAAAGAAGTGTGTCACAGACATCTCTCATTTTAAAGCAGAAAGGAATTCCATCCATGTGTTTCTCAAAATTACAACAAAGGATCTGCATTCACAGATTCAAATAGACACAGGTACACACACAAATGATGAAATATCATTTTTTCTTCCCTTACTCATTACTGGACTAAATAACATCAATATACCTGTTCCACAGTTAGAAAATGCTAATGTATTAACTTCTTAATACCCACTTATTACATTTATTTAATACTTCAAATGAAATGTAATATTGATTCTTCCTCATTTAGCAGACTCTTGGGAAGAGCTGGTAGCAAACAGTCATATACATATATATATATCTTTTTACTTTATTTTGAGATAAGACTGCAATTTTACAACAATCAATGCTTAAAATGAAAATAAGTCAAAATATTGATGTAATGTGTGATCAGGTCTCAGCACATTAAGGCTCTCAGTAAAGTTTATGCCTTTTCACTTCAATCTATTTCACAGTGTTTCTCTTTCTCATCTAACAGAAATCAACACTGTGCTGTTGAATCTGCAACACCAAATCTACTGGCATGACTTCTGATTAACACTGGTCAAAAATTAAATCATATTACCTATTTTTTCACCAGTTAGTACACAAGACTATATTTTGCTCTCTGGTAAATGTTTACTACTTCTGGGAGCTCATTGTGGTATCTGGCAACTAACAACCACTCTTCAGCTGAGAAATTTCTCCCTTCTCTGCTCCAGATTCTTTGCATGACACTATTTCTGCTGATTCCTTTGTATTTTGAGTTCATTGATGGCAAAGGACCTGAAATGAACTTCCAGAGAAGTTGAATGGGAAAAATTCTGAGAATCTGGACTGGTTCACAGAGGGCAGCATCCAGAGATGTACACCCAGAAACATTTTGCATGAGTTCTGCTGTGACACTGGAGGAGTGAGCTGCTGTCATCACCTTCCCAGTGGAATTTTGTGAAGTCTCCTTTTCAAGTAGTTTTGATAGTCACTGCTCCTAAGGAAAGAAAGATGAAAGTCAGCACTTACAGATAGCATCTCTACCCAAAGAGAGGTTTCAAAGCCATGGACTGTTTGAGATTTCCCCATCTGGAAAGTAGTATGTTACAGAACTAACTGTTAATGGCTTTACTCTAATAAAAGCAAAATAACCCTTTATTCCATATACCCTAAAGAGTTTAGGGAGTATTTTACCATTGCTTTTTACTGTGAAGTAGGAAGGAAGTTATTTCAGTATCAGAATCCGTGGGCAGTATTCTCAAACAAGCACCCTGAAGAAAAAAACATATGACTCACCTCTTCTGCTAAAAAAAATGTGTCCTTCCCTCCTGGGACATCACCACTGAAGTTGTTGTAACAGCTGCTTCCATGTGGCATTTTCTGGACCATCGTGCCTATTGGAATATTTCTGTTGCATTTGTGCAAGAAAGGAGAAACACTAAAGCAGCAGAGGGGTTGCATTGTAAACTGCTCATCACCCAGCCTGGGGAACCAGGAGGAATCCAGACAGAGCACTTGGAAACATCTAATTCATGTATTTGGGTTGGCAGTGCAAGTGTAAGAAGATTTCTCTCCAGGAGAAGGCTCCCAGCTCTTTTTGTCCTAACACAGATTTTACCTACACACTAGTGTTGAATGAAGCTCAGCAGGCTCAACAGAATTCTTCCCAGCCTCTTATGGAAAGATGCTTAAAATAGTACATTTACTACTGTTTTTCTAGGTAGAAGATAGTGGAGAAAAAGAGAATTTTTGAGATGGGTTGGGAATCAGCAAACTCTTGGCTTAAACAATACAAAGGAAGAAAGAAATCTACCTTTGTAAGACTTGAAATATTATCGGATATTGAAAATTAGTGGAAATACTGATAAGTTTAGCAACTATATACATTGATTTTTTGTATCTTTTGCCATTCTTCTTGGAGATGATAACTGAAGGATTGGTGTCCTAAAATGCAACAGAATTGACTGGTGAACACTGAGCAAAGCACATGAAAGCTTCACCCATCTCTGCATTGCCATTAGGCTTCAAAGTGTTTGTTCTGTGTACAATTTAGAATAACTTTCTGTAGTAAAGCACTGTTATAAGATTAAGCAAAGGCAATGAGCATTTGTGATAAAAAGCAGCCCTGTAATATGGGCTTAGAATCAACAGGTTAATTTTCCTTTGCATGGATTTTTTTTTTCCCCTAAGTATTTTCGGGATGTTGATGTTTTCACTAAGCTTTTCATTCATAGTGACTCATAGCTGTGGCTTCCTATAACAGAAGGGATTCCTATTTGGACTCTCTACAAGGCACCTCCTTTCTATTTACATATAAATCAGATGCAGGAAGAGATTAGCAGCTTCATTCCAGTAACTGCCAGCAATCCAGGTTAGCCACATTCACATCTAGCCGATTTGCAATATACTATGCCATAACCAGTATGAAAGACTTGGGGACTTGGGGAGAGGAAAGGCAGTTTGTTTGTCTTTTCCATTAAAAAAAAAAAAAAAGGAAAAAAAAAAAAAGGAAAAGAAGAAAAAAAAAGAAAGAATGGTTGCTTGAACACGGGATTATGACTGGAAAACCTTGTGGAAATTCCAGAAATAAAAGCAAACCTTTATTGAATTGAAATGCAACTATGCTAGAAGTAGAAGTGTTTCTGTTTTTTCTGCTCTGGATGAAAAAAAACCAAAACAAACAAGCACAAAGTCAATCTCCCAGGATTTGATTGGAATGAGCAGCCCTATTAAAGGACCAATTTAATCCCAGTGAAAGCCACTAACCAACATGTACCATAGTTATGCTGTTAACAATCTGGATTAGAAGGTAAAAAGAGCATTAATTCCATATGGAGTTGGTTGGGATTGGAGTGCTGTGAGATGGGGAAATAATCCACAAGGACCAAGAGAGGAAAATGGATGGGAAATCAGATTGAATTTGTATAACATGAACTAATACATCCAGGTTAAAATAGAGATATTTGAAAAGCAACTGTGGTGAAGTCTCCCAGCCTGGCTGGAATGGCTTTGGCTGAAGGGCAGAAAAATGGCTTAATTCTGGCAGTGACAGCTATCCCCCTCCAAGAACAGGGCAACTAGGAGTCAGCAGGAGCTCTGGGTGAACAGATAAAGTGGAATAATGTAATTCTGTTGAGATCAGAGGGGGCCATGTGGCTGTGCAGCCAGACCCTGACTACAGGGTTAGGAAGGTCGAGTCTGCTACGCAGCCAGAAGAAGGGCAAAGAGTCTTCCTTAGCACACTGCTCCCCTGTCCTGCTAATCTTAGCCTGAAGGCAGACTTATATTAAGTTAGTAACTAACAAGAGTGAGATTCCACACCAGATAAATGTATGTATCAGTGCTTCATCTGTATGGATATACAATCTCTCAATATAATTCATATATACTGCTCACACAGAAATACAATTACATATACACCGAGTACTAGATGGCTGTTTCTTGTTTCTTTTTTTCCTTATTTCAAATCCCCAAGGTCTGTTTGTGATCTCACTTCTACCAATGTTCATCTGGAGCCAGCAGTTACACCAACACAAATTTGATGTACATTTACATTAGAATGAAGTTATTATAAACAGTTCTGACTGAAATAATGTGTTTATATCTGACAGTCTGCAAGTTTTGCTCAGGAAACCTGTGAAAAGAAAAAAGCTCTTTCAAAACAATTTCACTTGAAAGACTTCCAAGTTATACACTCCAGCACTGTAAACAAGGTTCTCTTATGAAAGTGGATTTAAATATCTTCCCATTAGATTAACACTTAATACAAGTGAATTTGCCATTCAATCTTTCCCTTATGGATTTCACTGTCAGTATAAACATTTATAAGGCAGCTGTCAAGTTAATTTGATATGTCTAGGAGCTGAACCTAAAAGAATGTTGATTTTAACCTGCAAACTTTTTACAAGCTATTAGCCACAAAGATGCTTGCCACGGAGTATTCCAAATACCCTGGTGTAACTGAAACTTGTCAGACTGTATCTATGTTAGGGTGAATTTTCTTAGATGGTGGGAGGAAAGAAAGGGACATAGAAATCAAGCTAGTCTTTATAGTTGTTGATCCAGTGTCTGAGTGCTGTTTAGAAGTCTTGTATGGTTCCCTTATACCACCTCTGGGCTTGCATTTCCCTTCTTTGAAATCAGGTATTAATAAGCTGCTCTCATGTTGTGTATTTCTTCCCAGTGGCCTGTCCCACGCAGAAATAGCATTTCACGTGCAGGGTCTTCTGGAGGTTAGCAGACACCACAGAAGCAATGGAGAATCTCCACAGAAAAAATATAATGGAGACATCAGTGGGGGGAAAGCAAGAAACTCACAGAACAGAAGAGCAAAATGTTAATGAGCTGCTTCTGGGGGGAAAAAAATGCAGTCACTAATTAAAATAATCTCACTTTTTTTTTAAAAATAAGTGTTCTTACTTGAAGAAAAATAACTTAAAGAGTGTCTAACAGATATCTGTTTATTTCTCTGCCACAAAACAGGAAAATATGAAACTGCATGATATATGGAAAAAAGATATGGGTTTAATTATAATAACACACAGCATTTCATTATTAAATAACAGAAAACCAACCACATCTTTTTATGCACACCATACACAGACAATCTGCATACTTTTCATTTTCATGATATGAAAAGGAAACGGTAACAAATATCCAGTCCTGTACTACCCTTCCTGTAGTCAAACTATGCCTCTTCAGGAACTATGTAATCAGATACAATATATTATCATCATTCATCATCTAAGACTTTCAATACAACTTCACCCATATCACAAAGTCATTTCTTCCAATGGTTATTTAAGAAAAACATCACTTTGCTCAAGTTCCTGACATTTCTCACTATTGTCCCATGTGAAGAATCTTCAGACAGTTATATTTACAATTATTTCTTCCTCATCATCAAGGTCAAAGAGATTTGAAGGTGCTCAGGAACTCACAAAAGCAGGGTTCTTATTTATAATCTTCTCAGTGCCAGAACAAGTGTCAGCTGGTCTTGATCCTGTAAATAGAAAGATCTCCCCATGCTCTCATTAATAAGGGCTGGGAACTACCATTTTTCCTGGCCCTGTGCCTTTGACAAAGGGACCCAGGCTCAGCACCTACCTCTGTGGCCCCTGGAGACATAGAATCAAAAGATATCATTACATAGACTGACACTGCAAAAAATATAACACCAAATTCTCACTCAGAGTTATGTTTTATTATTTATTAAATATAATTTTAATGTTACAGATTTTTTTTCCCCTTTTATTGAGGAATTCATAGGTACCCTGTTTTTCCAACACTTGGCTGTGGGTGATGTACAGGGCATACACAATGGATGAAGGAACAGATTCTCCCCTCTCTTTTGCTATACGGAGGCAGAAGAAAGTAAAGACTGTACTTGTAGACACAAGCCCTAAAAGTTAAAGCTTGCAGTCCCCAAAGGAGAAAAGTAGGATGCAATCCTCATTTGGGTGGGACAGCACATTTTGAAAGTGATTACATCAGAAACAGAGGAACACGTGTGCAGGAAAAAAAAAGTCTTACCCTCCTCAAGAACAAAAGGAGGAAATACCATCAGTCCTTCCTATAGATGTATTTTGTCAGCATCAAATGGAATTTTGTATAAGTGCATGAATATACCCCCTTTCACATATTCATAAACACAGTCATTTAAGATTAAAGTTGATCCATGTTCTGGAATAACCACAATATCATAATAACTCCTGCCCTGCTCCACTCTGATGTTTGGAAGAAGAGTACAAGTGTTGGGGTCTTTTTTCTCACTTGCCTTAGCACTGCCATTTAGTGGCAGTCCAGAGGTTTATCACATTTCTTATCTCTGAAAAATATTTATTTTCTTTTGATAATCTCACCAAAAGAAAACAAAACAAAACACAAAAACAAACAAACTAACAAAAACAAAACAAAACAAAAAAACCAACATAACAAAAACCAAAAAACAAACCACCAAACCAACTCATTAGTCATCTCCTGTTTTCTTACCATGGCTATTAGTCATAACTTTTGCTAATTTGCTAAAGGAGATAATGGACATATTCCTTCCCTTGA
This sequence comes from Corythornis vintsioides, assembly GCA_025447755.1. Taxonomy (NCBI): domain Eukaryota; kingdom Metazoa; phylum Chordata; class Aves; order Coraciiformes; family Alcedinidae; genus Corythornis; species Corythornis vintsioides. Next base: position 12,758 of record JAOEGS010023123.1, read on the forward strand.
CAGTGATGATGTATTCAGAAGAGCAGACACATTACAGACTTCATTAGAGTCACCCATATGAAACCGAAATCACAAGTTGAGGTATTGCCCAGAAAATACATTACTGATTCAGAGGTAAATCTTAAACTCTGACACCCACTTCCCAAGCTGCTTATGTATTCACACTTCATCAGAGAACAGAACCCAAGATTCACTACTCCTAACACAGCACAAGCCACACGGATCCTTCCTGTCTACCTTTTCTTCACGTTCATGATTTCATCATCTAGGCTATTGGTAGTCTATCTGCAATAGGAAATTTGGAGTGTGACCCCATTCCAGTCTAGCTTAGGGACTTGGAAAAGGGAAGGATTGGGACTTCATCAGGATGTGGAGGAAAATTAATCCTCTCCCACTTCCCAAGCAAGTGCTTTCACCCAAAGTAACCAGGACAACATGGCTACTGCCCTTCCCTCTTCCCTAGGTAGTTTATTGCTATCCCTTGCTGCAACCTGGAGTCCTCATACCAATTCTAGCAAATCAAGCCCTTCCAGAGAGAAGCACTGAACTGGTTCATTTAGCCCAAAATCGTGGCCCCATATTGTGTAGCAATGTCATTAAAAGTACACAAGTAAGCTTTTAGGTCTAAGACAATTGTCTGAGCACCTACATTGTCCAGACAGGTTTTACATTAATTGCACAGAGAAGTCTAACTCCTTAAATTGGCCTTATAAAGAAACATAGATGTCTGAATTGTGAGTCGTTTCATTAACCCCTCTCTGTCTGTGGCAAAAACATGAGCCTGAGCATATACTGGAGTGCAGACCCAGACATGGCTTTAAGCAAACCTTTGGAGGGTGCTAGAGGAGAAGATGGGAAACCACGAGCAAAATGCATCTACAATGTGGATATTAACACATGACCTTTTGCTTCTACTGATCACATGTAGGATAAGAGCCTTTGTCTTGCTATGAAGGTCAGAAAAGAGGCAATGGCTCCAACTTTAATGCTAGTAGCTGGTTCGCCTTTCATAGAAAGCTAAAAGCAGTCATAAAGTCAACTCTCTTGTGATCATTTTCTAGAATTTATGTCATTTGGCACTTGCCCCACAGTAAATGTTAAAGTTTTTTGCACTTATATGCCTTACTAATGGCACATTAGAATAGTTTCTCTAACAAAACAACACTTGGATCAGGAAGTCACACAGTTACATCAGTTTCTAGACAGGATAATTACACTGGTGTAAAAACTGAGAGAAAGAAGTCAAGTATAAGGAGTTTTAATAATTAACACTAACTTTTCATTCTTAACTCCCTGCAGGTTTTTCAAAAAAGTCTCAAAAAAACTTGAGACTAAAAGCCAAGATTGAATGGAAGTTCAGGACGTGCTGGCCCTTCTTAACATTCTGGATTAGTAAATATTTTGGGGTAGGACCTGCATTCTCCTTTCTGTAAAATAAAAATAGCCCCCCTAAAGCTAAACTTCAAATATCCATTTTTTTTCTCCTCTGAATTTGATGAAACAATGGAAAATAGAAAATTTTCCTTGATGGCAAAGATTAATACTTTTTCATTCTAGCTCAATATTGCTGCTGAAGAGGTAGTGAATACAACAAAGTGAATAGGACAAAAAGCACAATTAAAAACTGGTAGCCTGTTTGCAGTTACAGCTGAATATAGATCTTCTCAGGTACTTTTCAGCATTATTAGATCTTATTTTCTTATAGAAAACTGTTATTCCAGAAAATTCCAGTCTATTCCTAATTAGAACAAATAGACCACAAGTAACTTTTCAATTATTCTTTAAACAAGCTATGGAAATATAATCAATAATAAATTTACACTTACATTCAAACTTAAATAGATTCTTCTTTGACTGTTTAGCAAAAGTCCTGCTGAGGAACCCTGCAATTTTTTAATGACTCAAGTCTTTCAGAACATTATCTTTCATAATAAGATGATTTAGTGTAGAGAACATTGACTCATAGTGTTTCATCCTCTTCTGCAGGGCAATAAAACTTGTCTTACTCTCTTAGCCATGGAGACTTTCCCAAGATGATGTACTAAAAGCAAAGGATTTTGCCTCTATACCACTGAAGTAATTAGTTTTGTCACTAACTTCACAAAGAGAAGGACTGGAAACAGAATGAGAATGGTTAAATGTAATTATGTAAAGAACAGATATTTAAAAGCCATTTACTTTCCATCAAATCTGTCTTTCCTTGCATCCTTGGCACACGGAGTGTTGTTTAGGCCAAACACCTTTAGGAATCTAGGGAATAGGTGAGAGCAACGTGCTGTATGTTGAATTGTTAATATCTAAACCAGAATGCACTGTTCCCATCAAGTGATTAAAATGTCTGCATCCTAAGGGCATTTTTGTATATGCATTTGGAAAATATTCCTCTCTTCACAGCTGTTACCCAGCCAAAAAACAATGCGTGCACACAGCCAATGACTTGGAGTGGAAAGGAGCTATTTATTTCCTTGCTATGGTCCAAGGTGTTTTCAGGATTACTGAATATAGTTTCCTGTTTTTTAGATAATTCTTAAAAGTGGGCCTTTGGGGAAGCAAGTTATTCTGAAAGTTTCACTGCCTTCAGAGTAATGTCATTGATTTCCCCAAATTTATCCTGGTTTAATGTCCCTATGGCTTAGGTTTTTTGTATTTTAAGAAACAACTCAGTGAATGTTCAAGTATGGATGTATCCAAGCTGCTAATACCCAATACTGGGAACAGCTTTAGTTTTATGAAGTCTTGGGAGTGATCAGAGCAACTGAGGATAATACTTGAGATAGAATCTCTTTCATTGTCCCATTTCACAACAAGAAAGCAGTATTTATTGCCAGGTGTGCATGCTTCTTTTTCTTTATTGCAACACAACTTTCAGTAAGCTATTGGCAAGCTATTGGAAGCCAAGCAATTTATGATACATGCTTTAATGATAGCCCATTAATTCATTGATTGTCCATTAGGCATTTCTACAGAGCAGCTTTCTCAAAATATATCTCAAGAAATTTAGAGTTCTACTGCTTGCAGAACACAAGTACTTTTGAGCTGAGAGTCAAATTTGAATGTGTTGATGCATTGCACTGTTTTAACTAATTTTTTTTTTCTGAAGGTAAGTCAACAGTTTGAAACAATCCTAAATTATTAAATCGTATTTATGCTCATAATTGATATTCTGTTCTCTACACAGAGTTATTACGTTCTTTTCCATCTTCTTTGCATTATCAGTTTATTACCCTGTAACACGGAATTTCTCAGGTCTGAGGTTTCTGCTAGTGGAGAAAACCAAAATTTGCTTTCCATGCTTAAGCAGCCTCTGCATTTACAGAACTACAATCATGATATTTTTTTTTTTTTTCAGGTTCTATGCAGTTCAGGATTCAGTATAACTCCAACTGGGAACCAGTAAGCCTCATCTTGATATTTTTCCATCCAGCTGCTTTATTTGTGATATCACACGGCTCCTGTCAGGCTTGATGGGTTACAAAGGCGGGATGGCATCTCTGCAGACTTCTCACTGTAACAGAACTATAACCCACCTTTCTCTGTACAACTTGAAGTAGATTTTGAATTCTCACAGCATCAATACTGCCCAAAATTCATATAAATTTAGCCATAGCATGCCTAAACATTCATAATGTTGTACCAAACACAGTCTAAGTGTATAGGTCTGTAGATTACAATAAATAAAGATTAATTTAAAGTTGTGTCGTGAATAATACTAACTATAACATATTTGTATAAGAGAAAGAATGTTTAATTTGTATTTTTATTTTACCAATCTGCAGTTAAATAAAAAGTCTACACATCACATACTCTGAGGAAATGATAGAACTTCCTGTTCTCTCACATGTGGAACATTAGCAAGCTCAACCTCCAAAAAAATACAGGCTAAATAATTTTCCACACTGTTTATTTCAAAGACCTCCTTCCAGAATTAAAGGAAATCTATTTGCATGTTTCTAAAGGCATTGTTCCTTCAGTCTGTGATGCTCATCAGTCAGGTTTGCTGCTTTTGTTTTTGTAATCTAAATAAATATAGTTCAATGGTTTGGAACTTCATGGTTATCCCAGTGGATTCCTCCATATCTATTGTGTAACGCAGAACTAGGGGAAGCAAAGGATGACTAATTTTGTGAATATGAGATGATGGAAGCAAGTGGAAATCTCTACATGTTTCTACAATCTGCCACTTTTTAAGAGTCTTGTAAAACCTAATGATCCAATAGCTTCTGAATCTCTTACAGTTAAGTATCTATTTTCCATTTTCATTCATTATTTCTACAATGTTATTTGACTCATTAATTCATTAAATATTAATTTGGTAAAATTCATATGCTAGAAATTTGGTAAAACACCTCTCATTTACTTGTGGTAGGCATGTGCACCCAGACACCTAAAAAACAATAACTACTGGCTGTAAATTGACACCTAGCTTGCCATAATCTTAACGGAAGAAACAAGTGTGCAGGTAGGGAACAAAAAACCAATGAGAATCAGCAGTTGTAGAGTGAAAGCCAAGGGAAATGCAATGAAATGTGCTAACTGAAGGAGTCAAAATGCAAATGGATTTTTTGGTTGGTATTTTTTGTTGTTTGTTGTTGTGGGTTTTGGTTTTTTTAATGTACTCTCATTTATAAAATATTTTTAAGTTTGGAAAAGTTCTGCTTAACTAAAGAAAGCTGTACCAAATGCTGTGTAACCCTTACTTGCCAATGTTTTTCATGGTGAAGGAAACATCTAAAAAGGTTTGTACCTTGAGCAGAGTTTTACAGGAATGAAACTTTCCCTTTTGTGAAAAATTATACAAAATGTGTTTAAAACTGCAAACACAGAATTTCCTGTTATTTCTTATGAATCATGATGTTTCTGTATTTCATACCAAAATATCATTATAATTGATTTATACTTGCTGAATGTCTCAGTTTTAGTAAAATATAGAGGAAAGATCGCCAAAAGACAGCTAGAGTGCAGTGCCATCCCCACACTATCTCCTAAAAGCCAAGTCCAGAAGATAAAGTTCATGGATATCTTGGGTAACACCTTCACACAATGCTGCCTAATGCAATACTGTAGTTCATGAGAATTTTGATTAGCAAGTAAAAATAGTAAATGTGGTAGCATTTGGAACCTTTGAATATCATGAATAGCTACATTAAAATTTGGTCAAAGTCATTGTCACAGGGAGACATTGTATTGTAGCTTATAGAGGAAAGGTATGGAAGACAAAGGACAAAGTTCGAATTGTCCTTACAGCTGTGTAGAAGGCCAGTGTAAAGTGAGTGAGGAGAAGGGTGGGACGTTTCCATTTCCTTAATTTCATGATTTAGCCACTGAACTTTGGACACTGTGAAGCTGTGAAACAAGAGCAAAACAGTGGCAGCAGGAATAGTTAAGATGGGAAATCATTAAGGCACGAACAATGTGAAGCTGGAAAGCACTGCAACAGGCCATTGGTTAACAACAATTACAGTGTCAGCACTGAACTGACAAATGTGTTTTCTCCTGACTGAAGTGGGACCCAGGATTTCTTTGTCACAAATCACAGCATTGATAAAAATGAAATATTTGTCTCAATTAGTGAATGAAATATAAATAAACTGGTGTTGCCTCCAACCTTCTTGGTAGACACATTTGTGCTACACGTGATCAAGAACATCATCTCATCAGTGCCGGATTAGTCATCAGCCCATGTTCCTCGTATTGATATTCCTAGTGCACAGTGAAGTGTTGCCCAAATGGTACATACAAAACAAGACAGTGTGCCTTAGCAACATGTTTCAAAAAAGAAGAAATATACTTAAATTTCACTGGCAAATCAACACAGTGTTTTTCATAAAAAAGAAATCACACAAGGGGACCTTTCTCAAGACTAAAGTTTGTGCAATCTATGACTTGGAAAGATATTTTGAGTAGACTGAGCAATGTGTTGACCTTTCAGAGACATGCTGTTGGTAAATTCATGTATACCAAAGGTACTGGAGCTGATTCACTATGAAGCAAGGCAATGTCTGCTCAAGGAATGCCTCAATTTCATGAAGAATGTAAATTTGCTATTTTTACAGGATTATGAAAATATTACACAGACTAATATTATCTCATACTGTACAACCCTAAAGCTCTTTCCTATCAAACTATTAAAAACATTCCATAGATACAAATTAGCAGCACATAAGCTAAAATATGACCAGCATTCAGTTAGTGAAAACATTCTAGGCAAAATGTTATGTTAAATATTCACTTAAAGGGAATTCTTGGTCAGGAGAGGTCTCCCTATCATAGTCAACCAGCAGCTCCCAAAGTTGTTTCATGGAGACTGACATTCACTCCACAACAATGGAATTGGGAGAAAATTTTATCTTTTCTCCTGTAAATTTAGTTTTTCATTTTCTCACTAGAAGATAGTTTTTAAGCCACAGTTCACACTCTGGCATTCACCAGTTCAGTATTTTACTTTAATATTGTCATCTCAATACAAATACCCTCAAATGTGGCTACATGCATCATACAGAATTTGTCATCATTTGAAAATACTTGCCCATTATTCAGTTGTCTTTAAGTAAAAACTTTCCCTGGTAAAAGCAGGTTCTTTAGAATAGATACCACTTAAGCATGGCCATTTCTCTTATGGCTAAGCCAGATAGTTTCATTATAGAATGTTTCATGAAGCCACATACTTTATCTCCTAAGTTCATACATCATCCTAACACATCAAAAGAATTTATGGGGAATTTATTTATTCTTCGATACAAGAACACCAATTCAAGTCACCCTTTTTTTACTGCAGCCTATGCCAGATGGAAAAAATTCCCTCTTGCATCCTGCTCACGAGGGTTATGTCTCACCTGTGGATGCCAAAAAGGCTTTTGAACTGCAGGACCCACACACTCAGTCCCTACTCAGAAGGGTGTTGGGGCTTCCTTATCTGTCTCCCCACTCTGATGTGACTCCCATGGAAAAGACAGACTAGATGAGCTGGTTGGATGGGGGCTGCAGCACATTCCTGACAGATCCAAGATTTAAGACACATAAACATGCAGTATAGCCCTTATTCTACTCTCAGTTACCCAGATATTAAACAACACCCAGACTTCTATTGTTTTGTGATTGTATCTTGATGGGTAGAAGAACAAAGAAATGTGTCAAAATACAGCAGACTATTTCTCCCAACATGTTTGCATTTTTCTGACTGTTAATTAATGAGCTCAGGTGGCTTTCCCTGACTGTTTACACTTGAACTTTTCATTTTCTTAATATTCCATAAACCTGACTACACATGCTATTCATTCTTGGACTTTTAAAAATGAGTTTTGTTTCAAGATGCAGATGTTAGTATAATAGAGTACTAACAGATCTCTCAGTATGAATAAACAGGAATCTGTGTTTATGCATGATACAGAGAATTGTGTAGGGAGTTCTCCTCATTATAATGGTAAACTAAGCCCAATTTAATTACAGATTGAAAGCCAAAGGGAAGTATGTCACTATCTTATCCTGCAAGACACAAGGTAATTTAAAAAAATCAATGGCATGCTTTTGATAATGTAAACATAAATATAAAATCAGTAGGATTTGGCATGCTTCATACCTATAAAGACCACATGGGAAAATTATAGGAACATTGTCATGTTATGTAGGGATGTAATGAGGAAGTACAAGACCCTCTTATAATTAACTCTGGCAAAGGAAGTAAAAGAGAACTTCTTCAAATACATCAGTAGTAAAAGGAAGACTAGTGAAAATGTGGACCTGCTGCTGAATGAGGTGGGATTCGTGGTGACAGAGGATACAGAGAAGGCAGAGTTACTGAATGTCTTCCTTTCTTCAGCCTTCACTGATAAGACCAGCCCTCAGGAATCCCTGACCCTGGAAGTAAGAGTGAAAGCCTGGAAGAAAACTCTCCACTGGTCAAAGAGAATTGGGTTAGAGATCATATGGGGAAACTGAACATGCACAAATCCATGGGCCCCTTACAGAATGCACCCATCACTGCTGAGGAAGATGGCTGATGTTATTGCTAAGCTGCTCTCCATCATGTCTGAAAGGTTTAGGAGACCAGGAGAGGTGCTGAAGGAAAGCCAGTGTCACTCCAATCTTCAAAAAGGTCAAGAAGGAAGACCCAGGAAATTACAGATCAGATAGTCTCACTTCCAACCCTGGAAAGGTGATGGAGGAGCTCATTCTGGAGACCATCTCTAAGGATGTAAACCAAGATATTAAAAAATTGGGCCAAAAAGAAATCTGGGCACCAGGATGTAAAAGTCATAGTACTGAAGACCCTGACAATGCTGTGAAATGCAGCATTTTGGATACATCTTTTGTTTCCTTCATTTTTTATATGATTTTTTAATAAGATGGTGATTCCAAAAAGAGCTGAACACAGTTTGTCTCCCTTGTTGTTTAGCAGCAAGACAAATTCACTGTGTAAACAAACCTCCTGCTGTTAATAAATTAGAAGTACAGCTGTCCCTTTAAGTGGAAATAATGCATCATTCTATCCGAATATTTTTGACATATAGCTTCTTTTATTCATTTATTCTCACACAGAAGACGATTTCTTTCTGTTTGAGTTGAGCTTCACCTAAAAGATCTGCAATTTTTAAATTAGATACCCTTGAATATATTAATAGCTTTGAGTCTGTGGTGCTGTCTACCTTTGCACAATATCACTGTGGTTAGCACAACCACTACATAAATAAGCTTTGGGTTCTGTATTCTTGGCTTTTTAAGCATCAGGAGGCTGTAAATTAAAGCCTGCAAATCACAGGGAAGTGCACTAACCAGCCAACACAATAGGAAATTGTGGGTTTTATTGTCACACAACACAAATAATCTAACTATTTCTACTTCACTGAAAAGTTTTAAAAGAGCTAGCTTTATCAAAAATATATAAGATGCCGTTTTTCCAGGAAAAAAAAAAAAAAAAAAAAAAAAAAGACTCAGACAAATAAAAGCATCCAGAGTTAACATGGAACTCAAGAAGACTATGAATGCAGCAGTCTATCAAACCTCATATAAACCATACTTTAGATGTGGATGGTGTCACACAACCACATGAAAAAAATTACAAACATTTTTACATCCCACCAAATGAAACTGGAGGCCCACCACTAAAAATAAGGTTGAGTATGGAGTAACAAAAAACCACAACAGCCACCCCTGAGGCTGCCACTTTGTCCTCCTGGCAGTGGCTGAAATTTTCTGTTAAATTCCTAGGGTTAACCCCGATTAGTAACTGTGCTGCAGGTCGGCACTTGGCCAGCTCCCATCCAACAAGATTTACATCTTGCTTATCTGGTCGTAAATTGTTAAATTTGATCTTTTGGCGTACCCAAAACAATTACCTGCCAGTCATCAAAGTGTGCAGCACATTGCTAGAGGCATAAAAGAGCTTCTATTGTGTTCTCAAGCTTGTGCTGATAGATGGAGTTTGTAGACAGAGAATCTGACTCTCCTGAATGAATGGAGTCCTTAACCTTGAATTCTGATCTGGTGAATGGAATTAAAATGCTTAACCAAACATGTGGATAGATGTTAGCATAGCTGTTACCAAACCCTAATTGCTCACAGAGCTCTTAAAAAACCTTAGTATTCCTTAGCAGTGAGAATTATTTAACCATTGATAGAAAAACAAATATTGTTTCAGCAGTTAGCCTCAATGACATTATACAACTAATAATAAAAAAAATTATTTTTCTCAAGTAGTGTTTATCATACAGATTTCTATTTCAGTATGCTTCAAATCCTTCTCACAGAGAAATCAGACCATGTAAGTCTGTCTCACATGGCAAAGAATAGGTGTGGATGCTCTCAGCCTTTCAACCTCTCCATTCCTCAGGCTTTCAAAAGACGGAGCCACCCTAATTTCCACCTGCAAAAGGGCAGTCCCAGAATAGAAACAATTTCTTTGTGCTGAATCTCTCATTGCTCTCCCTGAACTTGAGCTGACATGAAGTATTTGGCTGAGCTGAGCATAGACTCCAAAGGCCAAGCCCCTTTCTCTCTGCCAGGCTTGCTGAGAAAAACACAGATAAGATTCGTCGTTCCTGTAACTTCTGTACCTGGGAAACATAAAACCTGGGCAGTGCTTAGCTTCTTTTGGACACTGCATGTAAAAGCCACTAGAAATAGAGCATGAGAGACAAAATTCCTCTGCATCCAGACTGTGTTTTATAAATTCCTCATATATAGAAGTTACTAGTTAAACTCTGTTTAATGTCCAAAGAGAAAAGACAGCTCTGCTTTGGTATGGGGCTTTTTACCTTCCCTTGCCTTTCATTTTTACTCATTCTCTGCTACTTCAGTTTGAGCTGTGCTGCTGACCTGCTTCTGCCACAGCATCTGCTTTCTTGCAGATGTCAGGATGTGGATGCCCAGACAAAATACACTGTCAGGACAGATAAGAGAAAGCAAGTTTATTGGTGGAAAGGATGGCAAAGCCAGTAATGTATGCTCCTGATTCTTTATTGGTTAGTCATAGTTTGCAGATGTTACAGGAAAAATAGCTTTGCAACATATTCAAACACTGCACACAGTGGAGGAATGTGACACTTTATGAATGTAAGAATATTTGGCCAACTTTCCTCACTACCCAAAAGACTTGTACAGAACACTTAGCAAGAAGCAAAAGCTTTTGGCTGTTGAGAACATATTAATTACAAAAATATGCTTCTGTTAATGATATTAGGCTTCAGCTCTGTTCCTGAATTTTTGTTAGATTTTTGCTCCTTGCCTACTCCTTGGTGAGTTCTGGGTAAATGCTCACGTTGTCTATTGTTAGTCTTCCTTGCCTACATGACGGGTTTTGATCAGTGCCTGAACAAAACCACCTTTGCCGAATGGGTCATGAGATAGGGTGGAATTTATAAGGCATCTTTCTCCAGAATATGTTGCCTTCAGCTATGCTCTGTCAGAGACATGCTAATACTCTGTAAATACATGCTCTTTCATGTCACAGTTATCTGGAAATAATGTCTCTGATGGAACAAAGCAGAAAGGAAAAACATTTTCCCACAGGCCTATCTTAAAATGGTATCTTTAAAAATATCAGAAAAACCTGTATCCTATGTATGGCAGGAGAAGGTGAGCCTTTTTTTCCTCTGACATCTACTAGAGAGACAGGCAGTTGTATTGCAACTGCATTCTCATTTATTTTTTAAGATCCCTCCTAGCCAGTCTCTTACAGGAGGTTTTTGCAGTCAGAATAAGATTTTTCAGTAACATACATCCTTGTCAATCTCCAGAATGTCTGTCCATAAAGGCTGCATTTTTATTTCTACTGGTTACAGTTCTGGGCAGGCTTGTACTTCATTGTGGGTAGCAATGGACTCTTCTTCATTCCTCAGCTTTCCTGCCAACACTAACAAAGATCATCACAGAAAACAACACAATGGTGAAACCAGTCATCTGCTTCCTAACAATGGGAGCTGTTGGCAGTGAGCTAGGAAAAGAGTGATTTTTTTTTTTACCCTACCTATACCATTAACCTGCAAATCAAGGACTGGGCAAAATATATATCCACTGGAGCAAAAGAATAACCGTGAACAACCTGATTTATTGCTCTTTCATCAGACATTGTGGTGATCCCAGAGTTCAGTCCTTACTGTATATTTAAATTCACTGTAAAGATGCATACATTTTATCACACACAACAGGCAGAGATTGTTTAAAACAGCTTTCATATTCCTCATAGCTTTCCATACCAAGCATGCTGAAAAATACTTGTCCTTACTGCAAATCAGTTCAAGAAGCAAAGACTATACCAGTAAATGGCTAATATGATTTAATACACTGTTTCTGAGAATTTGGGACTCATGTCACTAGGGTATAGACTATAAAATTAATCTGAAATAAGAGTTTGCTATAAAGGAGAAAATGAGAGTTTGCCATAAATTTTCATTATACAGCTGGAAGTTATGTATACAGCATTGTGCCCACACAGTAACACACTTCTAAATGGCACATTGGGCACATATAAAGGCAGATGTGTTCCCTGATATGCTTCACAGGATTAATAAACACGAGCCTGACAAAACTGTGTTTCATTCCCACATAATGAAATGGTAATGAGTCCCACATATAAAGACAATATAGCACAAAAAGCACAGATGTCTAACCAGAAGTTGTATTTAGAGAAAAACAAAATGATGGTCCATCAGCTCTCAGTGTTCAGATGACCATACTGATACTTTCATATTTGTGTCAGAAGGCCCCCAAAATTTGTTCTCCTGTCTTTTGCTTCTCTTTTACTAACAAACTTGCTGTAAACTGGAAAGCCTACAATGGAAAGAGCAAATCTAAAATACTTTCTTAAGAAACCAAAGTAAACCTGGAGCTGCTGAAATGGAAAACAGAATGAGTCATAATCCAATAAATGCCCCAGGCTTGCCATGCTTTCAGTATTATATGTCAATATTATCTATTAAACCTGATATTCAAAGGTTCAGAGTACCCATAATATGTTTTAGCTACTCACCAACATGAAAACAAAGTGTAGATATATATGCAGCTTAATTTCCCTTGTACTTTTGGGATGAGAGATATGCTTCCCAGGTGCTTCTTTGATAGGTTCACAGTAAGCTTTTCAGAGCATAGCCTGGCCCAGCATGAGCACAATTTTTAAGGAACCAGAGCTCAGGTCAAGGGAAAACTGCCTCAAAGGGCAAGATGGGGCTAAGTCTCAGGAGTGGCCTAGAATTTAGAGTATTGCCTGGGTTGTTGCCATATATAGCCTGGATACAGTCATCCAGTATTTTGACATTCAAGTCCCTGATTCTGCCTTTATTCCCAAAGGTTCAGCTGGAAAAACTGGAGCTCTGACTTATTTCACTTGTAGGACTAACAGGTTTCTTCCCAGAGGATGGGGATCTTTACATGGAATTCTTTGTAGAAGAGAAAAAGAAGCAAGCCATGGAAAAGTGATAAAAGCACCAACAAAGGAACGTGAACACACGTTAAAAAATAAACAAAAACTCAGCTGTAAATTGGAGGAGCCTACTGAAAATAAAAGGGGAAGACCTTAAGCTGTTACAGATATAAACAGTGGAGGGCAAGTGTTTATTCTGATTAATCTTAAAGTTCTAATGTCTGAGAGAGCCCACACTTAAAAAATAAATGCATTGCTTGCAATATGCACAAGACATCTTTGAGCTGCTTTCACAAACACAACATAACAAAAAGAAGAAAGGTGAAAATCTATCTATAAATGACCTTACTCTCTGTGTGCCTGTCAGGAATTTCACAGACAGTTATAGGCATCTAAGTATTAGAAAGACTGAGGGAGAAAATGGAAAGAGTCCAGAAAACAGCAAAAATTATCAGAGAGCTGGAGAGACTGATACATAGTGAATGACTAAAATAGAACTGGATTTTTAAGACCTTGGCTCTATGACAGTTAAAGAGATACAGCAATCTACAGTTTGAAAGGCATGAATACAAAAGGAGCAGGACTTTTATGGCAAAAAAAAAAGGCAGGGAAACTAAATAAGAAAAGAAAAATTCATACTGGATTTCCAAAATAGACTGAGTAGCCTCCCAACTAAGAATGTGTAAAGCATCTGCTAGTCTAGGACAAACAATATTTTCTTCTGCCAGACCTGTCTACAGCAGGTCTCTTAAAAAATACATATTCCTGTTCTTATTAGTTCATCTCCACAATTGAATGTTCCTTGTTATTAAGACAGAATAGCTGTCATTTTATTCAAGGATAATCTAGCTCTGGTCAAGACAGTTTTGGAGAACAAACCAGTCCATAACCTGGTCACTATTCTCTGATATGTCTCCTATTATCTCTGCCACAAGCACAAACATCGAAGGAAATGTTAAGATACAGATATCACATACATATAATTTCTTTCGGCATTTGTTGAACTCACCGGATGCTGCTGACTCATTTCAGCACATTTCATTATTCCATCTGAATTTAATAGAAAGCTGTGGCAGAGAAAGAGAAAGCATATAGCCTTGGGAAGAAGCAGCCTGAAGGAAAAAAAACCCAACTGAACCAGAAGTTGCCAATTAAAGGTTAATCACAGTTTGCTAGATTTTTATTATTGATCATATACATCCTGTCTGAAAAGTAGCTTTGCATTCCATCTGTTCCTCTAGCCTTTCTTTGGATAAGCTGCACAGAACAAAACACTTAAATAGATGTACATTTGTACATTTATATATATGTATATATACACACACATATGTACTTCACATATACATATGTCCTAATACATGGACTAGTTGCATGGATACCACAGATACAACTCAAGCCATACTAACGAATTCTTACAGAGAGAAAGAATGTAATTCAAGTGTACCTTCACAAATGAGATCAACTGCACTTATCTGACTCAAAATAGGTAGCAAAAATATCTGTTGCTCACATGGGGATTTACCTTACATTCTCCCTCATCTCTCTTCTCAGTGGAGTTTTCAAATTATATATTTTTTAATTGTATGCCCTTTGAAAAAGTATTCTGCAAAATCTGCATTTCCCAAAGCAACATCCGTTTTCATAAAGGAAGATTTGCACCTCAAAAATTACTTAATTTACCCAAAGAAATCAAGATTCAAACAAGCTATCAGACTAGAAAAAGAAAAATT
>JAOEGS010023125.1:0-13173 GCA_025447755.1 Corythornis vintsioides
AGGTTTTCCTTTCCTAAGTGTCTCTGAGGGAAGAAAATAGAGAGGAGGTTTTAAATGAAGGCTTTAACAGGGAAGTTTCATTAATATTTCCAGGTTTTATAAATATATATTGAGAGGGGAGGAGTGTCTTAAGCTCTTTATCCAGATTCATGCTACACATTTTTATTGCCTGGGACTTAAAAAATACAGTTTTATTCTGGCAAGTTCCCTTCCCTTGAAATGATACTACAGTGAGATAGTGTTGCCAGATCAATAAATCATTATTTTTTGCATTTATATAACACAGCAGTGCTTGCTGCTATTAAAGTCTGAAGTCCAGCCCCACTGTGAGCTCCCCGTGCCAGGACATGACTGGACATCTGCTACTGCAAGTATTTGCAGTTCTGAGAACCTGGCTGCTGTGCAATGAGCAATATCCAGGGCTTTGGGGCTTGTGGATTCCTGTGTGTCTGCTCCCTTGGCTGCTCTGCTGCAGCAGCCCAAAGCTGAACTCAGGCTGGGGCTTCCCAGACAGCTTGTGTTGAGTTACTCCTTTCTGCTGGTCATTTAGGTCTCAGCTGAAGCAGTGAACTGCTGATGCATGTTAAGAGTGGTGTCAGTTTAGCTTGCCTAGCACCATGGCTCTGGAGAGTGAACCCAAGTGTTTTTGGCTGGTGGAAAACCATCTGATTATTGTAGTGTAGTGTGGGGGGTTTTTTCTGTCTTCTTTTCTATCAGAGACAAAATAGTTAACTGCAGTTTGGATGTTTCAATTTGTCTTCCTTGCATTGAAAGGAACTGTTTTGATTTTTGCCAGATAAGTAATTGAAGTGCTTGTTAAGTAATTTTTCTTACAATTTCACTGAAAGTGATTTGCTTTGATGGGCTCTAATGAGTCTCCTTTCTAATATTCTCTTTATTGCTGGCAGGACGTGCCTCTTTTTTCCTCCTCAGCACCTGTTTTTGATGAACACTCATCTCGTTTACATTATAAAGTCTGGATTTCTTAGTGTAAAACCAGTTCATTTGAATTGTAATGCAAGAAGCATTTTCCTTAACACAGAGGGCTTTCAGGAGTTCAGTGGCCAGAATTCCCAGTTTACTTCTCCAGTTGGCGTGGTGGAGCACTGCTGCTGAGTGCCAACCCTGCAAGAGAGATGGGCTCTGAAGAGGAAAATCAACTGCTGGACCAAGAACTAGCAGTGGTAGATGCAGAGTTCTGCAAGTTTATTTCCCTGTCTTAGGTTAAATTGAATTAGATTCTTCTCTGAGCAAGTTGTGAGAGTTTTATGGTGTCCTTGAGGAGGCAGAAGGACGTTGCACCCACCTCCAAGAAGCTGCTGTCAGAGAAATATTATCCTGGAGGGTTGTGTAGCTGCAGCTGGCACGAAGCATATTTATTGTCCTGGGGCCATGGAATACTAATCACATGTCTTGGCTCTCACTGATATTTGCAGAGGCATTAAGTGGTGACCTGCCACATGCCACTAATTCAGAATAAAGAAGCTCTCCCCTCATTTTGCAAGAGAAATGTCATCAAGCATGTCCTCCAGGAATGAGAAGTGATTTCATTTGGAAGTGCAGCGTTCCATGTGAAGTAACTTATCCTAAATCAGTGATCACATCCTGGTCTTTCAAGCTGGAAAGGGGAGGTTTTGCTCTTGGCTTCAGTGTGGGAACAGTCCTGATAAAGCTGACACAATGCAAACCTCACTGGCCAAGTCGTGGTGCTGAGGGGTCTGGGTATGGGGGGAGAAGTGCTGCTTGTGGGAATTGGTGCTCTTCATGTGTGGTAAGATGCACTTTCTCCTCCTCCTGGGGCTGACCTGAGGTGTGCCAGCACCCCATGCACATGAGGTCTCCTTCCATTGCTGTTAACAAGGAATGTTTGGCCAGTGTGTGTCTGTGGGGTAGGAAGTGGAGTTTTGTAGCAGAGAGGTACTGGTCCCACCAGCCCAGAGCGTGGTCCTGTTCTGGAGCTCCTAAACTCACCATCCCTCTGGGTGACCCCCAGATTTTTTCCTCTCCTAAGTGTCAAATAGTCCTTTCATCTTTGCATCTGTGCAAAGGACCCTGTAACCAGCAGGGTGAGGGACTTGTTGCTGATCCAGAGTGGAGGTCAGAGCTTGTGGCTTTGCAGATGGAGGGGATAGGCTTTTTGGTGTTAACCACTTCCCTGATAGTGGTGGATCGTGAAGGTCATCCCTCTGTGGTTGCCAGTCTCTAAACAGGTAGGCAAAGGGGCAGGAGGACCATTCCTTTACCAGGGCAGCATGGCTGTGCTGTAACACTGTTGAATCTTCTTACCTCTTCAGACACCCTGCAGTGGGTTTGTCATCACATGTCACACTTGTTAACATAAAGTGGTTGATTAGCTGAGCTCCAGCATCTCCAGACATGCAGTTAGTTTAAGACCATGCCCTGCTACAGGCTGGTCCTGGGCCAGAGCTGTGCAGGCATCTCCTGCCAGCATGGTGGGAGCCCCAGCAGCACCAGTCACCTGGCTGATGGTGACCATGTGGTCCTGCAGGTACCTGCTGGAGCATCTGCAGGGAGTGAAAAGCAAAACTGCTGGGTTTTTTGTTTTCATTAGAGCAGTGTGCTGCTCTGCAGAGCCACCTGCCAAACCCAGCACGGGACCTCAGCAAAGAGGCTGACACAGAAGGATTGAAGGCTTCTGCCTTTATTAAATTTTCAATGTTTGGTGACACATAAAACCAAAATGAAACACATGCTTAAACTTTCCCCTGTGCCTCCCCCAAAAATCTGCCTCTCCTGGAGGGTTTTTTTCAGCTGTGACAACAGCATTTATTTTTTTTTTTCTGGCATGTGCAGAGATTTTTAATGCAGGCAGGATTAATGGTATGATTTATTTCATTACCAAGTGACTTGTATAGCTCCACAGCCTGTCATCTGAAATGTAACCATGTTCCTCCCTTAAAATGCTGCTTTCTCTTATTCTCCACTTGTATTTTGTTCTGCTTGGTGACATTAGAAGCACTTAACTTTAGATGTGTGCCTCAGCAGATGTTGTATTTCCACAGCACAGTGATGTTTTGGAAAAAACCCAAGAATTGCTAGAAGAGTTTTCCCTGTTTATATATTTACAAAAAATTGAAATGCACGTGGTTGATTTAACAGGCCAGGCTCAAGAAAGTATCAGCTCTAGAGGGACTGTTGAACAAATGTATTATCACCTTTCATCTGATATATCAAGTATATGAAAAGTACAGCTTCTTCATTTGGAAAATGGCATGAGAATAGTTCATTTCATACTAAAAAGACTCTTTCTATTTTTTTCTTCATGGGACAGGAATAGGGAATTTGAAGAGCAGATGATGATTTGAGGTTACTTCTCCAATCTCATTTTTTTCTCCTCTTTAGTTTCCTTGGGTATGTTATTTTACTTTGGAGGGATTCCTGCCCCACACCTTCATCTCTCCTCCTCTTTAAGTACCCTCTTTTCACACATTTTCATGTGAACTCGTTCTGCCCCTACCACTGCTTTCTCCACAGGCTCATTACAGAGGGTGCTGGGTGGAGGAATGAGTACTGAGAATGTAAAAAAAAAAAGAATAAAAATGTGTAGTTGAAGTGTAAAACATTCATATGGGGGAGCATAAAAACATTCAAAAAATACCTCAGCAAAAGCTGGGATCAGATCTTTCCTGCTTTGTATTTAGGCACAGCACAGTTGTGAGTGCAGATGGAAATGCATAAATATAGGAAACCTGGAAAGAAATGTAAATGCTCTAAGCTGAAATATGAAATCGTTATCACCCCCCAAAAAAAGACTAAGGAACAACTTGCTCAAGTAAAAAGTTTTTGTGCATGCATGAGAGGGAAGAAAAGTGCTGTGTGAATAGAGGGACCAAGTAGAAGAGGTGGATGTGATTCCTCAGTGTGCCCATCTCTCCAGTTGTTTGGATTAAATTAAAGGTGTTGCTCCACATGATAGCATTTCAAGAGGAAATCTGATGGGATCCATTTCTTCAGCCCAGTAAACACCATCAAAACAATTAGCAGCTGCAGAATATGTAAGAATTAAGGGAGAAGTCTCAGCATCTGTTTGCAGAAGTCACATTTCCAATCTGCCTGTTCCTCTTCTCTCATGTTCAGAAGCCAGTGATCCTGCAGAGGGGGAACCAGCCTGCTTGATTGCCCAGGTTTTGGGGAGCTTGCTCACTCAGATCACCAGAAAAAAAAGAAACCCTGGGCTGTTGTGGGATGAGAAAAATCCTGTCCCGGATTAGTGGCTGCCCGGCGGGTGGGAAACCGAGTGCTTGGGTTTCACAACATCACCCGAGTGCCACAGGGAGTTGCTGGGAGATCTCCACCGTTAAACGGTGCTAACGGATCTGCCAAGGACAGGAGGAAGGGCTCTGCTCTGGGCTTGGCTGGCTTTGTCTGCAGAGGGACCTGAGAAAACACCGAGCAGCTGCAGAGGGATCCAGTGGTGGCTGAGCAGTGAAGGAATCCTGTGCTAGCAGGGGTAGGATAATGCTCTTTACTCCTGTTTTATTCCTGCCCTCCACCCTGCGCTGGTGACAGCTCTGGGTGAGTCAGTGCTGCTTGCAAAATACCCCCGAGTCATTACTGACAGCTTAGAGCTCGGGGCTTAGGAAAGAAAACAGAAGTGGAGGGAGTTTTGGAAGGAGAACAAAGCAGCCCCGTTGTTCTGATGCTGCCAGCCCACGTGGCCTGAGCGTGTGCAGCTTGGGCATCCCCATGTGCCAGCCTCGAGGGATGCCCGTCGGTCCTGCAAGTGGTGCCAGGGCAGTTGAGCAGGAGAGTCTGAGCTGTGGAAGAGCTGCTGGGCAAGGAAAGCTTGGAAGGAGCAGGGTTCAGCCAGGAGAAGTGATGAGTGGGGAAAGGAGGGTGTCAGGAGGGGTGGTGGGGTGCTGGGCTTTGCAGGCAGAGAGGAGGGCTGTCCCTGCACCACTGCAGAGTTCATTGCCTCGGGCTGGTGGGGAAATGTGAGAGCTTTCAAGAGGCAATTAAACCAATGTGCAGAGGATGGGCATTGGTACAGCTGATGACACAGCTTTTTGGAAGCCCGTGTGCAGTTTACTGGAAGGGAGATAGAAGTTTGTCCATGCTTAGGTGCTTTCTCTGCAGATCTGCTGTCAGTCCCTCTAGGAGACAGGTAAGGGCTTCCCAACCTTTCTGTTCAATAAGTGGGCACTGCTGGTGGCTGTTTTAGGGTAAATCTGCTGTGGGTTGTGGAGATGGGGGTTGCTTGGTGTTCTCTGCCAGGACAGTGCTGGCTGCAGCTCCTCAGGTGGCCAGCAGTGCCTGGGATGTGAGAGGTGCTGGCACTTCCACTCTCTTCTTTAGTTTGAAGACCTGAGTGCTGTGAGATACTTGGACAATAAAGGAGAAGAGCGTGTGGACAGGATAAATTCCCTGACTGCCTTGAAGATGCTGTATTGGTTATTTGTTCTCTGTGCAGGATTGATGTACCCCCAGAGGACTTGCTGTGTGGGGTTAGCCTGCCAGCCAGTGCTGCAGCCCACAGCCATGCTGGGCTAGAGGTTTCAAGAAGGCAGCAGCTCTTTGCTTTTTTATAGGTTTGGAGGATTAGGTTTTTTTTGTCTATTCTTTTGTAGCACTTGCTTATCACCTTTGTGTAGGTGATAAGTTTCTGTCACCTCCAGAAGGGCACCTTTGTCTTAACAGCTGAGATGCAGAACCACACTCAAGAGACTTCTCTAAAGGTGTGGAAGTAGACCACCACTTGTGGGCTGTCCTACCTCACCTGGAAGAGTGGCTGCCTTCCTGCTCAGCAGAAATGTGGCTCTGCTAAAATAACATTTTCTTGTAGAACCTACTTTGCCAGTTTACAAAGCAGAGCAAGATAACCATTCACGTTGCAGCAGGGCTCAGCCATCACAAGTGGGGATCACGTTGTGCTGAGGGCTGAAGATGAGTTTTCCAGGTTCCTTTGTGTGGCCCAGGGAGGAGAGGAGGTGTTGGGACTTGTTGGACATCCTCTGCAGCATCGGGAGGAGTGTCCCATCAGGAACTTGCAATGAGCTGTTAAAGGTTTTTCCACTGTGATGAGCCTGCCACTCCTCTAGATCATCCTAGCAGTGGGAAACAAAAGCTGATGGTTCTGAGACAGTGCCTGCTCTTAGCTGCTCCTGGAAACCCATCAGGAGAGGCTGCTGAAGTCAAAAGCATGGCAGAGCCCTCCAGGGCCCAGAGCAAAGAGCTGTGCTCTGCAGGGCAGTGGGGCAGCTGGGCACATGGTGGTGTGAAAGCTCAGTCCTGCCCAGGCAGAAGATCTTTGTTGTTTCCTTCATCTTGTGTGGAGAAATACAGCATGGATGAAGTCAGGCTGGGGTCTGTCATGGCATGGTCAGGGGGAGATGTCTGAGAGTTTACTAGGCTGGCACTGGACAGCCCTGTTTTGGTGTTTCTCCCCTTGGAAGGCATTGCTGTGGTTTGCTCACAGAGCCTCTGGCAGCCTGGGGCCTGACTCAGCTCTGCTTTCCCCTTCAGCAAATGCCTTTTGCAGTCTCTTCCCTCACCTTCCTGAGGGAAGCAGGCAGACACTGAGCTGCCTCAGTTTTGTTTTCTTTTTCTTCTTAGTTTATGAAGTGTGGGTAGAAGAATGTTTACTTTTTAAGTGGGCTGCTCTGTGAGAAACCAGAATCAATTCCTTAATAGAGTTAAAAGAAAATATAATTAGCCAGCATGAGGATGCTTTAATAATTTAGTGTTTAATCCTATGGATTTGTATTTTGGCTTATGTGCCATTGTACTGACTCAGAGTTCCTGCAAGTTACTTCTTGAATTGTAGAACTGTGAAATCTCCTTTTCTCTTGCTGAATTTCCATGGTTGAGTGAAGCTCTGAAGTCTAAATTACCTTTGTCTATTTGGAGAAGACCTTTGGATTAAGACAGATGTTATAAAGCTACTTTTCATACAGCTCACTCTGAAAGAGCAGGGGAGTCTTCTCTGCCATCACAGAGAAGTGTGAATTGCCCAAGGATGTGCAGTACAATATTTCTTTAGGAATAGTTCATTTTTTCTTTCTTCTTTTTGTTGGGTTAAGCATCAGCACTGGGATTTTTCCTTGACTCTTGCTAATGGATCCACTGCTCAGAGCCTTCTCCATGGAGAAGTCTGTTGGTCTGGTGGGAGTAGCAGCCCTCAGACTGCTTCAGCTGGGAGTAAATGTCAGACTGAGAAGAAAGGTGCTCATTTTGAGTGAGCATTTGAGTGTTTCTCAGGCTTATGTGGTGTTAATTTATTTGCTGCTACCTCTTCAATGCCTGGGTAACAGCTTCTGTGGGACCTCAGGGCTTACCTAAGGAAATTCTCACCCTTAGAACCACAAAATTCTTCCATAATAGGCTTTTTTTCCTCTGTTTTTTTTTTTTGTAGGTGTTTCTTCAGTGCCTCACTGAACTGTTGTGTTTTGGGATATCCTGCTAGAACCCTCAGAAGGAAGTCTGCCAACAGCCAAAAATGACCTGAGCTGGAGAGCTGCAGCTATATCCCCAGGTAATACATTGGCAGCTGAGTGCCTTTGCAGTATGACAGCTTAGCACAGCTTGGTTTCAGCAGGTTGCTCAAGCAAGGAATCATCATTAGGGTCTGCCTAGGATGGGTAGTGACCTAGTGTCTGCTTCCTGAGGAGTTTATATTCATGAGCTCCCAGCTTTTATTTCAATGGTTATATGACTCGTTAAGTGCTTGTGCCTATGATTAAGTAGCAGCTCAATTCTGGAAGTGCTGGTGGTGGGATTTGGATATTGGCTGGCTGGGATGGGAGGTGAAGGAAAGGGAAGACATCAGACCTGCTGCTGGTTTGATACTGGATGTGTTGAGCTCAGTGTCACTCGTGGAAGGGAATAAACAAAAGGTTTGAGTGGTAGTGGGCTTAGCTCACCATTGCATAGCACCTGATGGCTAATAACCAGCTCAGCTCTTCAGTTTGGAGTTTGAGGTGCTGAAATTGGAAACAGAAATCTTTCAGCAGCCTGGAATGTTAAAATTGCCCCTGTGTTCTCCCTCTCCACTCCCACTGCTTGCACTCTGATGTCTGTAACTTTATATATATACACCTGCCTGTGCACACAGCCCTGACTGAGATGTGTTCCTCTCACCCAGGACCAGCTTCTTGCCCTGTCTTCAGTGTTCATTTGGATGCACCATCCACTATGGTTCACATCAATGTGTTGAAAAAACTCACGTGTGTTCTCGTGGTGGTGCTGGTGGCACTGACTGTTTGCCTGTGGAGAGAGACAAGAAGAAATTACTACGTTTCTTTCAAGCCTGAGAACGATGATCTGCAGGTTCACAGGACTTCAGAAAAATGGAACCCACTTAAACCCCAGGATTTGTTCCACAAAGCAGCCAATGAGTTGAGTCAGGTGTCCAAAAAGTCACTTGGTAACCACAACGAAGTAAAAGGCAGCACCTCTGGAACGACTGAGAAGTTCAAGAAAGCAGCAGACTCTCTGAAAGTCTGGGATAAGGACAGTTCATCCAGAAATCTCATACCCAGGCTGCAGAAGGTCAGAAAAAACTACCTGTCCATGAACAAGTACAATGTGACTTACAATGGGAAGAGGAACCCTGCTAAAGTCAGCCCAGAGAAGCTGCTGTGCCAGCTGCGGGACAGGGTGAATGTCACCATGATCCAGGCATCAGATGATCCTTTTGATACCTCTGAATGGCAGCAGTACCTACCAGAGAAAAGCCTCAATGAAACAGTGAGTCACCTGGGTCGTTGTGCTGTCGTGTCCTCAGCAGGGTCTCTGAAATCATCTCATTTGGGACAGGAGATAGGTTGGTATCTTTCTGTTGGCATAACATCAAATAACTGGTTTTTAACTTGGGTTGAATAGTAACCTACTGTTGAGCTCTTAGCAGGAAGTCTCTGGTGTGGTCACCACCATTCAAATACATTTAAATATGATCCTTAACCTTCTTCTGAAGCCTGGGAGGAGGTGGGAATAAGGCTGAGCTTCTCCCTTTGTCTCTGAGCCTGTGCACCACACAGTGTTGGCTGCATTATGATGCCCTGCTTTACAGAGCCTTTGAGCCTTGGATGTGGGGCCAACCAAAATGGGCAAGCCACAAGGGGTGGAAGGGTTGGGTTGAGCTGAGAGGACACAACATATGTGCAGGTAGTTCTGTTGCAGCTAGTCCTTGCAAACTGCATGACCACACTGAGGGTAGCACTGATACTAGATACCAGAGACAGGGCTTGTTGCCTCAAGTGTTTGGAGTGGGTTGAGTGATGCCAGTGCATTCCTTGCACAGTCAAGGGTCAGAAAATTTCTCATTGGGAAGGATTTCTTCAGAGGAGAAGTAAAAGAAATCATTAAAGGGGGAAAATACCCCACTGCACACAGCCCTGAGCAGTCTGCTGTAGTTAGCCCAGCACTGAGCAGAGAGGCTGGGCACAGTCTTCAGTGGTGGCTGAGTTTGAGTGGCCCAGAAGACCATGTTAAAACTTTACAGGGCTTTGTTTTATGTCTTCTTTAAAGTCTAGTGATGCTTTACAAAGTCTTGTCTGACCATATTTATCTGAGGTTAATGCATTAATTAATAAATGCTGATCTCTTACTGTGGATTAGAAAGAAGCAAGCTCTAATACCAAAGTGTTTTGTGTCACTAGGAGAGCAGCATGCAGGGGAATCCAGCTCTCCAGCCTTCAGCTCAGGATTTTATGCTTGGCAGAAAATTCTCCTGTGCCTGCAGTTCCCTCATCATTCTGCATTAATTGTTGTTTGAGGCTCAGTGAAGATTCACACTTTGCTAAACTGCAGCTTTGCAGGAGAGGTTTTAAAGCCTGTGGATGTTCTTTCCAGAGGAAATTGGTTGCAGACTTCAGTGTGTCCATAAATTGTCTGTTGGATCAGGTCCCTTTGGCCTGCAATAAGCACTAAGTAGCCTTCCTCCTCTGAAACAAGTAGTTAGACAGCTTTTAATACATTATTCATGGGCAAAGCCTTCAGAATCCTTGTCTCTGGATGCTCGTGGGAGTGTCAGGGTTTTGTTTTGGTACTTGATCAGAGATTGTTCCCCAAACTCCTCTGTGCCTCCACAGGGCAGGTGTTAGGATGAGGTTGAACAGTCTGAAGCATGTGAAAATGCTATGAAAGGTGTGATGAAACAGGCAGTGGCAGTATGAACCAGGATAACATTGCCTCCTGGTAAAGATGACAGGTGATGTGATTGTTTCTGTCTCCTGGGAGGGGTTGAGGCCAGGTGGGTCAAGACTTAGGAAGCCAGTTCTGACTTTTGAGTACCTGTCTTGGCTTGCTTAGATCAGTAGCTCTTGAAGATCAGTAGCTAAAGGTTTCCACAGTAGTGCCCTTCTGTTGAACACACCCCAGAACTGCTCACTGCAGTGCAAGGAGACCCTCTGAAGAACTGAGAGTTGGGCTGTGTGCCCTGTGAGCTCTGGATCAGGGTGCAGTGGGCTGTGCTCTGGCTGCAGCACAGCTGAAAGGGCATCAGGCCTGGAAAGCATTGTTCCTACAGCCTGTCCCTGCAACTGAAGCACCAGTTTGTTCCAGATCACGAGGGATGGGTGCTGGAAAGGTCACTGTGGAACGTGCCCCAGGCAAATGCTGTTAACCCCTGGTGGTGTCCCTGCCTTGTGTTCCTCATGCTTGGGTCACAGACTAACCTTTCTGCTGCCCCAGTCATCCCCACTAGGGATCCTGCAGAGGTTTGGGCACTCAGCCTTGAGCTGGGCAGAGTCAGTACTGAAGGATTCAGGAGTATTCAGTGTATTCATGTATTTTTTTTCTCCCAGGTTTGACCAGATGTAGGGAAAACCATGGGTTTTTTGGAGGAAGGTGCCAAAAAGGTACTAAATCTGACAGGCTCAAAAAGGAGCATTGGTGTAGATGAACACACTGGACTGATGAATTACTATTGTAGGAAATATTTGTCCTGTGTAATCATGTAAAGATATCAAATGAGCAATTAGTTGATGCAAGGGAGCCTGGCAGAGCAGAATGAGGAGAAGATGGAAACAAGCAGCTCGTATCTTAATGGGCTTTCTGTGTTATTAGAGGTTATGAATTGCCAGGGAGAAGTCTCTGCAGCACAACCACTGGAGACAGAGTGCTTCAGAGAGCCTCTTACACTGCCTGTGCACTCATTCATCACCCTCTTTAAAGGGAAATTTAGGGCATAATAACACTTGATGCCTGGGGGAAATGATATGGGGGTGTTACCACCCTCAACTCCATTGATGCGAGGTAGGATGTGGAGATGAGGGTCTGTAGTGGTTAACTACAGAGCTTCTTCTCAAGGTGGACATATGTGGGTAGTTTTTTTGAGAAACATCACCTTTCTAGGGTTTTTGTGTTGGTTTGGAAGGGCTCTAAACAAGATTCATTTGTCTGGAGGAATAAAGTAACAGAGAAAATAGTCTTCACTGCCAGTGATTACTGATCCTCCAGCATTGCTTGAGAGAACCTCTCTGTTTTCAAGAAGATGATCTTGAAAAGACCCAGTTCTGCACCAGGAGAGTCCCTGTGGCACGGCAGAGCAGGGTGCTAGGGGAATGCTGGGCTATCTTAGGAGATGATGCCAGCAGAGGAAAATGCAGTGAATCCCCAGGCATGTAACAAACCATGGCTGTTAAATGCACAGCAGTGGTTTTCTTCCCATACCGTGGGAGGTAGGCTGGCAGCCTGGAGGCAGTTTTGCTTTCCACTGGGGTTATTAGACATGTTTCTCAAGCTGGTCAACCTCCAAGGCTGCCAGGGAGGATGCTGGCTGGCTGTTATGCCCCAGTTCCCTAGCTTGCAGCCAGCCACGTGGTGAATTAATTATGTATTGGTCCATCTCCTGGTAAAAGTGTTTGGAAGGCAGATGAGGGAGAGAGTTTCTGAGCTTCTCTGTGCAATGCTAGGACTGCTTTCAGTCTGACAGCAGAGTAGTTTAAAAGATAGATGTTTAAAAGTGTATTCATCTTGAAGTTAACTTCTTCCCCAGCTCTGGCTCAGGATTTTTAGTTGTTATGTGAAAAGCCAGGGAGTAGCCAGGCTGTGTGAGAAATGCAGGTGAATAAACAAATCACCCAGGTCTTCCACAGCTCAGAAAGCAGGTGTTAGCTCACAGCTTTTCACTCCTTGGCTTTCAGACAACCACGATGCTGTCCTGAGATTCAATGGGGCTCCTACCAAGGGCTTTCAAGAAGATGTGGGGCAGAAGACAACCATTCGTCTCGTGAACTCACAGGTAGGTGTGACCACAGTGTGCCACATGGGCTGGGCTGCTCACCTCCCCTGGGCTGCCTGGGAGAGGAGCAGCAGCAGCCATGGTTCTGAGTCCACCTGCTACTGGGAGGTCTTTGAAATGAAGGTGGGCAGGATAGGGCTTTCCATCTGATTTCTCCTGTCCCTAGCAGCTGTTCAGGAGCCAAGTCAGACCCTCAGCATCTCTAGGTACATCTCCTTTTGTTACCCTTCATGTTTGCCCATTTCAGGGGGCAATTTTCAGGTGGACATGGCAGAGAGAAGATGAAATCTCAGCAGAGAGTGCTGGTGAGGAAACAGAGTGGGACAGTAAAATACCCAGTGGGCCAGGAATTGTTGTGGTAGCATTGCAGTACAGAGTATGAGCACCTCCTCACCCAGGGAGGCTGAGGGGTGAGTGGGGGAGAGATGGGAGATTGTGATAGAACTTTAGTACTTCAGAACTCAAAAGACAATTCCTTTCCTCACCCCAAAGCTAAGATTTATAAGCCTGGAGTTTTCTCATCTGTACCTGCATGAGGAGTCCAGTTTTTTCTTTCTGAACCAGTCTGGTCTTTAGCAGATATATCTGGCTGCTGACATGCTTCTTCCTCTGCCCCATTAGCATCTCTATTTTTTAATCTTTCTGTGTGCATTTTTACAGTATCAGATAGGTGTTATCACTTAAAACTTTCTCTGGAGGATGTACTTCTTGCCAAAGTTAATATGACCCAAAATGACCAGCAAAAACATGTATGTGACCTGTGCTTATTAAATAAGCAATTACCTTGCTTATTTTCTTAGACCTTCACAACACCTTTCTGCAGAGCTGACCAAGGACCAGAGTGCCTCATTCCTCCCAGCCCTTGTTTACAGTTCTCTGCTGCCTGCTTGCTGTCATGGAGAGCTCTCTGCTTTGGCTGTTAATGGCACTAATGAGTCTGCAGGGAGGAAGAGAAAGGAGATAGCACATAG